>JANSVA010000006.1:2902461-2919963 GCA_025504915.1 Erythroxylum reticulatum
ATAGTGAGATTAAATGGGATTCCAGATTCCATAGTTTCTGACAGAGACCCTTGGTTCACTTCGAGCATTTAGGAAAGTCTGCATGAAGCTTTGGGGACCAAGTTACATTTTAACACTGCTTTTCATCCTCAAACAAATGGCCAATCTAAGAGGACCATTTGGACCTTTGAAGGAATGCTTAGGGAATGTGTGATGGATTTCAAAAGTGCATGGGATGAGCATTTTTTATTGGTTAAATTTGCTTACAATAATTCATACCATTCGAGTATTCAGATGGCTCCTTATGAAGCATTGTGTGGGAGGAGATGTAGAACTCCTATATGCTGGGATGAATAAGGAGAAAGGAAACTGATAGGGCTAGAATTACTCTAGATGATAGTAGATAAGGTTAATTTAGTTAAGCAACAGCTTAAAGTAGCTCAAGATAGAATGAAGAGCTATACTGATGCACACCGAAAGGAGATGGAGTATGAAGTTGGTGAGAAAGTCTTTCTTAGGACCTCTCCTTGGAAAGGAGTAATGAGGTTTAGCAAGAAGGGCAAGTTGAGCCCGAGATATGTGGGTCCTTAAGAAATTTTTGAGAGGATTGGACCACTAGCCTATAGATTGGCACTGCCACCAATCTCAGATACATGATTTTTTTTTTATGTTTCCATATTGAGGAGTATAGATCGGATCCCTTTCATATTTAGACCACTGAGGTTCAATTAGGAGATAATCTAACTTATGAGGAGACTCTAGTGGAGATTTTGTCCACTAAGGAAAAGGTCCTCAGGAACAAGACATTTTAGCTAGTCAAAGTCCTGTAGAGAAATTATTCTGTGGAAGAGGTCACGTGGGAGCCCTTGGAAGCCATGAAGGAGAAGTATCCACACCTCTTCGATAACTCAAGTAAGGATTTCTAAGACAAAATTCTTTTAATAGGGGGAGAAATGTTGACCCATGAAAATTTTTCTTTAATTAAGCCTAATTTAAATGAATTATGAAGTTTTGATAGATTAATTTTTGGAGTTTAATTATAATGGAAATGTTAGTAGGATTTTATTATATAGTTTAGTTGTATTAAAATATTAAGAATGTTGAACGACATTTATGGAAGATCACTTAAGTTTAAAAAGACATCAGGCATAAATGGAGGACAAAAGGGACATTTTATAATCATTAAGGGTAAAAAGCAGAAGAAGAAGCTTTGTCTTGCAATTGAAGAAGCAAAAATGTGAATGAGAAAAAGAGAGGAAGAGAGTTTCGATGGTTTGAGAGGGAAGAAGAGAAAACTAAGCTAGTTCCATCTTTTCTTAGTCTTAAAGAGGGCTTTTGAGGTTGTCCAAGAAGGAGAAAAAGAAAGAGGGAGAGAAGAGCTTCATTAGAATCAAGAAACCCTTCATTTGGTGAAGATTTAAGGTAAGGTCTTACTAAATCTTTTGAAATTTTGGAAGGATTTTAGTTCAAGAAGTTTAGGAAATGCATGGGTTTAAGTTTTCTAAGATCAATTGTAGTGAATGTCCGTCCTTTAGGTCTTTACTTTGAATTCAATGAAAATTTTCTATTATGAAAAGGGAATCAAGAAAGATAAGAAGAGCTAGAGGAGAGGCATATTTGAGCAAGTTATAAGCAAGGAATTCAAGGTGGGTTACATTTTTATAATTGAGTAATAAGCCATTAATGTTTCTTCCAAATCAAGAAACTTAAATGTTTTCAATTGTGTTACAAATGTGAATTTATTGCTTTTAGAATGCTTTGAGAAAGTTCTATGTGTTTGGTATGTAAAAATTTTATCGATGATTTATGAAAAGAATATGAAAATGATTTTTGAAAAAGATACTATGTTTATGAAATCATTTTTCGAAAAAAGTGCCATTTTGGGAAACAGGTTTACAAGTTATGAAGTACATGTTATGTGGGTTTGGTTTGGTCCATTCTGTATTTCAAGTGCACTTTGACTAAAAGCTTCTCCTGCCTGCCCGCTAGTGGCATGAAGCTGCTTCATGGACTCCCTCATGTTTACGACTATGCAAAAACCACTATTTGGGATTGTGTTAGTTCATTCTGTTCACGACTACACAGGACCACTTTATGGGAATGTGTTAGTTTGTTCTGTTTATGGACCTCCCAAATCATTTTGATGTGCTTATGTGTTTAAATGTGTTGACAAGTTTGATGAGCACGATTTATGATTGCATATGAGTGGTTTGACAAATTGAGAATTATGAGAAATAAATGTTTTGTGATTTTCTTATGCGAAATTACTATGATTATGAAAATGTTCGATGGCAATGAGTTTGATAAATGGTTTTTTCTTGTTACTGATTATAAAATTGTTACCCACAAGCTTTAAGCTGAACCCTCATTCCTTCCTAACTTCAGGTGATGAGCAAGAGATCGAGTGATCGAGTGTAAAGGCATTTCGTCGAGTTCTGCCCATTTTGTATTTTAAGCTAGTTTTTACAAAACAAGGCTTTAGTCGCATTTTGAGCAATTCTACTTTATGTAAACTATGTATTTTTGGATTATGATACATTGTGACTTGAAATGTCAATTAAAGCTTTGTAAAACTTTCATCTTATGATGTTAATGAAAAATGATCGTGTCTTGCTCATGATTTCTCAAAGTTTGTATATTGCATTTTTTAAAGTTTTTCATAAGGGTAAAATGTGTGTTCTGACTTTAGGAGAAAAATATTATTTATTTAGGAAGAATTACACAAAGTTGTATTGTAGCTTATCCTCTTAGCTTTCCAACGGTATATAGTTTGTAATTTTTGGACTTCAAATGAAAAAGTTATGGTTGTTACATGATAATGGGTGTTGGCAGTCTGCAGAACTATCCTTGATAGGTTTTCCTTCTGAGTTTCCCCGCGGTGAACTCAAAAGTTGGCCACGTTGAACTTTTCCCCAGAGGTTTTGTTCTTCACCTTTAAAGTTGGTCGCGGCGAAGCCAAAAAGTTGGCCACGGTGAAAACTTTTTCTTGAGGGGTTTTTAATTTATGATTTTGACCCATTTTTGAGGAAAAATCTCTCTTCAGATTCTTCATGGAAGTTGTAAATCTAGAAGTCCTCTTCAAAACCATCCTAGAATGACCTTAATCCAACATCTCTAGAGAATGTTATGCCTTTTGTACCAAAACATGTCTGAAGAGTATGAATTGGATACTATACTAAACATACTTATATATTTTGATGATATTTTGATATGTAGAGCTTCGAATGAGGTGATTCTTAATTCAAAATAAATTAAATACATTAACCTACAATTGTTCTGAAGAAGTCATTTTGAAATTCTGATCCCAAGATTTCTAAAATCTATTCTGAATTTGAAGGAATGAGTTTGATTTTGGTGACTGACTGATATGAACATGCCACCTTTGTGGGTTGCGTGTTCAGATGTCACTTAGGACGTTGGGCACACGTCTTATGAGGGTGGGGTGCCCAACAACTTAGATGAGACTAGAATATGAAATCTCTCACACATAATATGAGAACTAACGCCTTCCATTAATATGGAGAGAATCATAATTCTTTTAGAGTTAGGGTTGTTGGGCAAATCCAAGCTCGCTCTATATGGATATGTTTGAACCATGGAAGTAAAATTTTTGGATTAATGGGTCAGTTTGAACTAGAAGCATTGATTTTTTGTGCACTACCCAATTGTTCCTCTGCCTACATTGACTTTGATTTTACTCAACAAATCAACACTTCTAGTGAAAACTGACCCATTAATCCAAAAATCTTACTTCCATAGTTCGAACATATCCGTATAGAGTGAGCTTGGGTTTACCCCAACAACCCTAACTCTAAAAGGATTCTGGTTCTATCTATATTAATGGAAAGTGTTGGTTTTCATATTATGAGTGATGGATTTCATACTTTGGTCTCATCTAAGTCATAGGATTATAGTCATAATAACTATATGGAATGATTTAGGACGTTTCATCAATCACATTGAATCTATATCCACAATCATCCATCATCCCACCTAACCATCCACAACATGCATTCTTTAATGCAATCCTCTCACAAGGTTTTCCTATATAGGTTATGTCATGTTATGGATATAAAGATTTGACGTTTGATTCAACTCTTGAACTGAATTGCTTTCTAATGTTGGCATCGCCTAATTTCTCAAGATGTACGATACCCAATTGCACCTCTGTCTATTGACCTTGAGTTTACTTAACAAATCAACAAATCAATGCCTCTGTATGCATATCAAGAGTTAATAACCTAGTGTGTGTGCATACATCATGAGTTGATATGATCGATACCTACTGATTGACCTAAGGTGGCTTGTTGGGTAAACCCAAGGTCATTCTTAGGAATGACTGATATCGACCCATTAGGACACTTTGTCATAATTTTTCATGGATTTATAGTGAGGGCTATGAATTCTTTAAAACTAGTGGGAGCTATATGCATGTCATGCAAGTCCTTATGATCATACATGTATTTGTATTCTATCATTATTTCTCTCTTCATATTTAGGTTGATTTAAGATGTCTTCCAATGTGAATTTGCACTCACTTATGGATTCTGATAAATTATCTGGACCCAAATTTCTTGATTGGATATGAAATTTGAGAATTGTTCTCAAATCTGAGGAGCTAAGCTATGTCCTAGATGTTCCACTTCTTGATCCACCTACTGTTGATGCTTTTGATGAGGATCAGAAAGCATATTGTAAGCATCTTAAGGACAATGACTTGGCTACTTGTATTATGCTAGCTTCTATGTCACCTGAGCTGCAGAAGTAAAATGAGTCTATGGATGATAATACCATAGTGTTTCATCTTAGAGAGCTTTTTGATGAGTAAGCTCGGTCTAAATGGTTCGAGACCTCGAGGATGCTCTTCACGACTAAGATGACTCTGGGGAGATCTGTAGTGCAGTATGCACTAAAAATTAATGGTTATGTTGAGAGGTTGCCCACCTTGGGTTTTGTTATGGACTGTGAATTAAGTGTTGACTTAATTCTGGTTAGATGTTCTAATAGTTATTCACAGTTTGTGTTAAACTATCGGATGAACCAAATCTCCAGTATAATCCCTAAGTTGATCAATTTGCTCAAGACAACAGAGCAACCTATCAAGAAGGATAGTAAGGCAATGCTAGTGGTGGACTCTTCTTCTTCTAGTCCAAGGAAAAAGAACCTAGAGAAGAAATGGTCTAAGAAACCAAAAGGAAGTGCAGTCAAAAAGAAACTCAAAGAATCTACATGAAAAAGAATTTGCTTCCATTATGTCAAGACTGGCCACTGGGAGCAAAACTGTAAAGTCTATCTTGAGTCCTTGAAGAAGAAGCAGGCATCAGATGCCCTAACTCCTAGGTATGTTTGTCATAGAGGTTAATACTGTTTCTGATCATAACATATGGGTATTAGATATTGGTTGTGGCTCACACATATGTAATGATATGCAAGGCCTCAAGGATAGTAGACAACTCATGGAGCGAGAACTGGACCTACACATGCGCAATAGACCAAGAGTTGCTGCATTAGTTGTAGGAACTTATTTTTTGTTACTCTCTAGTGGGCTTGTAATTGAACTGGATGATTGTTATTTTGTACCTATTTTAACAAAGAACATAGTGTTTGTTTCTTGATTAAATAAAACTGGTTTCCATTTGAATTTCAATAGCAACAATTATTCTATTAGTTTGAATGGAATTTTTATGGAATTGGTACATTATGCAACATAATTTACATATTAGATATGTCACATCCAATTATGAATGTCAATGACACGAAAAGACATAAACAAGATAATTTAAAATCAACTTACTTATGGCATTGTCATCTTGGCCATATAAATGAGCGATGCATAGCTAAGCTCCACAAGAGTGGTATTTTAGGGTCATTTAATTATGAATCATATGACATATGTGAATCTTGTTTATTAGGCAAGATGACTAAGTTACCCTTTAAGGGAAAGGGTGAACGAGCGACTAGAGAATTAGACCTAATATATTCAAATGTATGTTGTAACATCCCGTTACCCATGTTAAGGCTAAAATAGTAAATGCGAAAGATTACTAAGAGATTAGAAAACACATTTCATGCTCATGCATTATATGATATACACATATATGTGAATGTTGAACTTTTGCATATGAAAATAATTGTACATGCATTCATTGATAATTCCAGGTATAATTGAATTGTGATGTGATACTATTGAGGATTTGTAAATTTGTTGTATTGAAAATTTAATTGGTGAGTGTATCTTTAATTTAAAATTTTGGTGAATTTAGGAATAATTTCAAAAAATGTTGGATATTATTGTACAAGGAAAAATGCCACTTGGCAAGTAAATTGATGTATAGAAAATAGAAATGAGTGTCATGACATTGAAGAACCTTGTGAGAAGATGACGTTGAAAACTTTGGAGATAATTGGAATGAAAGGATGAGAGTTAGGGAACTAGTTCAATAAGAACTAGTTAGTTAGGAAACTAGCTAAGGTCTTAAGAAATGAACAAGTGTCCAAATTTAAAGTTAAGTCTTCTTAACGTTGAAAGACCAAGCACTGTTGTTCTTATTGCTAGTTCTCTTCCTTGTAGCTTTTTCCTCAAGCTTTTATTTAACACAGAGTTTTTCATCAAATCTTCATGAAAGAAAACCTTGTTCTCATTTATCCTTTTGCTACTCCCAACTTCGGTTTTCTTTCATTTTCCTTAAGAAAAATGGAAACTGGCAACCTCTACAATGTTATATGAGAGTTGTGTGAAAATTAGGGATGCTTAATATTTGAGGATTTTGGAGTTTTAACAAGTAAGTATCTTGTTAGTCTTTTAGAGTTGTTGTTTTATGAAACAAAAATGGTTATTTATTGTCATGACATGAATAAAAGAAAAATGGACATTTCTCAGGTTCACTGTGAATATAGGATGGAAATGAAGATTTTGTTAACTTTTGGTTTTGATGATAAAAATGTTATAAAATAGTGTCGAAATGATTTTTGGAGTTAAAAAAGCAATAAAAATGTGTATGAGATTAGTGAAGAAATTTATGAAAGTTGATATTCATATATGCTCTGTTTTCTTTCCCTACGGTTATTCATATGAATTTTTGGGTGCTTTTAGAAATGAGAAAACATAGGTTTAGAGTTAAGGGAAACATAGAGTGAGATGAAGTCGTGCTTTCAGTAGGATTAAAATGAAAAGTTAAGATGAAATCAAAGTGTTAATGGAGATGAAAGAGTGCGACAAAAAAATGACAGTGAAGAAATACAGAAAATGATGTTATGCAAGAATGAGGTTCTATTTTAATGTTTGTGTGTAATCATGGTTTTTGATTTGTTTATGAATGTGTTAAGCTAAATGGGAGTTGAAATGGTTAAATGAAAATGGAGAATGTACATAAAAGGTAGGAGAATGAAAGAAGAAACATAAAGAATGAAGAAGATGAGTGAATGAATTTTCTGTTTTTGATGTATGTGTTTTAATATGAAATTTGGAGTTGTTTGTGAATGATTTTATTTGAATAGGAGTTTAAAATGGGGATTGAGAGGAGTTAGGAAAGTCGTTTTGAAAGAAAAGTAAGAATTTAAGTTAGAGAAGTTGAATGAAAATAAAAGAAAGAAGAAGAAAAAGTGCAAAGGTTTAGAGTGTTTTTGGAAGAGAGGATAGGAAAGCACAATTGTGCTTCAGCATAATCACGACTTTCCTTTAGAGGCTAAAGACTCAGCACGATCGTGACTTTGTAAATCGGTAGCCAACTCTCAATTGTGCTCATACACGATCGCGACTTCCAAGGTTGGAGGCTGACACAACATCCTTTGATCTTTTGGCTATATCTCCTGCTTTCGACCTCCAAATGACATGAGATTGGACTTATAACACACTAATCTACATTTTCACCAAAAATCTTAGCCATATGATGTCATTTGAGAGAGATTGAGTGAAAAATGTGGGACGAGTCTGATGGCGTGCCCACCAGCGTGAGTTTTGTTGCATACCCATGACTCATTTTCGTTGATATGCATAGGTGTGAGTTTTTTTTTGCAAACCTGTGACTCTTGCACAACCATGAGTTTATGTTGCATGGTTGTGACTTAATTAATTTTTTGGGGTTATTGGTTTTAAGTTGAAAATGTTAACTATGCTGGGACATGATAACTTGGAAGATTTCATTGAGCAGGCTTTAGTATTTTAACAATATCTTGTTCTATAGTCATCCAAATAAGATAATTTGTGAGTTGGAGTAAACTAGAGACATAGGAATACAAATTATATGCAGAAGTAGAAATTTGATTCAGTCTCTAAGACTTTCAATTTCTGGATGGAAGTTGAGTATAGTGTATTGTTTCAGTATGAGAATAGACCAAAAAAGTTGAGGTATAACTTTTGGATTACTGAATCAAATTTAACACTCTTAGTGTCATTAGAAACTTAAGAGATATAAAATAGAGTATTGCCAAATTACCTCATTTTCATTATCTAAATGATTAAGAACTGTAGACTCGAAAGTTAGTTTTTGGAAAAATCTGAAAGTGATTCAATGTGATATGACTTGTAACTTTAATATTGAGGTATAAACCTAAGTACAAATTATACTTAGGTAAGTTTTGAGATAGGATTCATTATATGACTAGGATAATGGAAAAATGCTCGGGATTGTCGTGAACTTGCATTGTGCATATTTCATTTACATACACGTATATTATTAAAAACTTATAATTGCGCAAATTGTAGTATGTGTATATTGCTTGTTATAGAGGAGCAACTGGAACGTCAACCTCTAGATGTTGCCAGAACTTTTAGGCATTAGCTTCGGGAGTAACCATTGAGAAACTTAGACGGTCCTCAATTAATTGTTTGTTTTATATTGTGTTTAAATTATTGAATGAATGTGATTTAATTGTTTTGATTCCGGATAATGAAGGTCTGATGATTATAATATATGAATGAGGTATTGAAGTGCTACTTATATGTGAATGTGACGAACTAAATGTTTCATGACAGATTGATTATGAGAGATGCATTTCATATATGAATGCATTATCAGATAATGAGAGTTGTGACTTGAGTAGCCATCGAAAATGAGCTTAAAGCTCAAAATGTGATTAAGACCCAAAGGCTCACTACATAAATGGGCTCTGTATTACCAACAAGTAAGGGATAATATAAATAAGCCTGGTATCCACAATGGATACGGGATAGTTTAGGCATTCGGTCACAATAATGAAAAATTGAAAAAAAGTCACATGAGCATTTCATATACATTTTAATAAGTATGTCTGATTGATTGAAATGTCAATTTTGTCTACTCTTAAGTAAGATTATGATATCTGTTCATTTATGTAAAATGCGAAGATGTGAAATAAATGTTATATGTATGATGTGTTGTATGAATTGAGTGAACCATCGATGATAGTTACCTTATTGAGTTCGCAAAACTCACCAAAATTGAAACGTTGACATTTTAGGACTAATGGATGACTTTAGCTACTGAGGGACACTTTTACTTTTGGGAACAAGAAGAAATGGCTCAAAGGTCGGTCAGCTAGATATGAACAGATTAGTTAGCTTTTAAGTACTTCCTCTTTCATGTAGCATCTTTTGTATTAGGCTATGATGTTGTATGAGTACGGATGTCGAAAAGCTACATTGTATAAGCGTTTAGTTTTTATGAAATGAATTGGGGAAATTTGGATTTTTTAAATATTGGGTTTTTCCTTGTGAGGTCTTTAAGAGAATAAAAATAGATGATGCCATGTTAAGTGACTGTTGAGATTGAACATAGCGTGCCAATATCATACGTTATGTACTGGAATGTTCTAAGGGTATTCCGATATTTACCCTAGGGTAAGGGGCACCACATTTGGTGGTATCAGAGCATGGTTTGGCATCCTTAGGGATATACAAGAATTTAAGCATGGAATATCATAAGAAATGTGGATAATGATTAAAGTTATTGCTTACTATAGGTCATCCGCCATAGGTGATCAAGTGGGAGAACCAGTTGACCTAGGATCGGTAGGAGCCAGTAGGAAGTCCTTGATACCTCAACCAGAGGAGATGCCTCCGAGAGTTCTCGAGAGAAGGGAGAGGAGGTATGATAGGCTGTGAAAGAGGGGGTTGTGGATTTCTATGGTAGCAGAAACTTTGCTGAGGCCAAAGGATGGTTAGAAAGGACTGAGAGGGTTTTTGATCAGATGGACTGCGAGCTAGACAAGAGATTCGACTATGAAGTGTCCCTACTATAGGGCCCAGCTTATCAGTGGTAGAAGACTATCCTAGGCAGTACCATCAGGCCTTGCCACCTGAGGTGAGAAGAATTTCTAAATATCTTTAAAGAAAACTACATGCGCAAGATCTATTTGGACCGGAAGATGAAGGAGTTCCTGGATTTGAAGAAGGGTGGGATGTTAGTAGCAGAGTATGAGATCAGGTTTAACAAGTTGATGAGGGTACACTACTACTTTGATTCCTAACGAAGAAGACAAGTGTAGGAGGTTTGAGGATGGACTCAATATGGAGATCAAAACAAGGTTGGCAATTTCAAACTTGAGTAGTTTCACTGAGTTGAGGGCTGCTTTGACCAGAATTGAGTGGATACTAAGAGAGGGATAAGCAAAGTCTAGGTAGGGATCTAGAACTAAGAGGTCTAGAGAGAGTCAGTGTGGATATAGCAGAAGATTCAATAAGCACCAGAATAGAGCTTTTAGACCACCAGCTGGATCAAGACAGTCGGGATTCAGGTAGAGGGGTGGATTTTTACAATCAAGTAGTGGAAGAGGTACAATGCAAAGTTAGATACCCCTATGTGAGCATTGTGGGAAGAGGCACGGTGGTAAGTGATGGAGACTATCTGGAGCTTGCCATAGGCGCTACTCTTTTGACCACTAGATTAGAGATTGTCCTATTACTTTGGGAGCTCTGTCTGGTATTAGTGGGAGATTTGAGAGTGATGCTACGGTCCAACAAAGCAGAGGTAGTGGGTTTGCATAGAGAAGTCATGGCAGAGACAGGGTGAGCTTTGGGAGGCCTTCTGTCAGGACTGAGGTGTTGAGCAGCCAACCCCAATCCTATGCTAGAGTCTATGCCATGACTAGGCAGGAGGCTCAGGACTCTCTGGATGTTGTTGCAGGTGTGCTACTTATTTATGATCATGAAGTATTTTCATTGTTAGATCTAGGATCTACGCGTTCATTCATCTCACCGCATCTAGCATTTAGGCTCAATTGTGATAGAGAGCCATTGAAGTATGGATTAGAGGTGAGCACGCTAATAGGTAGTACTACAGTGATAGGAGAAGTCTTAAAAAGATGCTTCATTCGGATTGATCAAGTAGTACTGAAGGCAAACCTTATTATACTACAATTGATAGAGATATATATTATCTTAGGCATGGATTGGCTCATTGTTTATAGTGCTATCATGAACTGCTATACCAAGGAGATAGTATTAGAATCTCCTGGTCAGCCAAAGGCAGTATTAAGAGGAATTAGTCAAGCAGTGCCATCCAGGATGATATCCTTCATAAGTGCATTGAGGTTGATGCAGGGTGGATGTGAGGCCTATCTAGCCCATGTCATTGATACCCGAACTGAGCTGAATGTGCAGGATATTCCCATGGTTAGGGAATTCGTAGATGTGTTTCCCACTGAGTTACTTGGGCTACCTCTGGATTGGGAAACGGGGTTCATAATTGATCTAGTTCCAAGTGCTGGTCCTATATCTATTCCTCTATATAGGGTGGCACCTGTGGAACTGAAAGAGTTGAAGGCTAAGCTAAAGGAGTTGTTGGAAAAAGGTTTTATTAGACCCAGTGTTTCACCTTGGGGAGCTCCAGTTTTGTTTGTAAAGAAGAAAGATGAGACTTTGAGGTTATGCATCGATTATAGACAGCTGAATCGGGTGAAAGTGAAGACAAGTATCCATTTCCTAGAATTGATAATTTACTTGATCAGTTATAGGGAGCTCGAGTATTCACTAAGCTAGATTTAAGATTAGGGTAATATTAGTTGAAGATAGCAGAGGCTAATGTACCTAAATGTACATTTAGGAGCAGGTATGGACATTCTGAGTAAGAATGCAGTGTTCAGATGGAATGAGAAATGTTAGAAGAGCTTTGAGGAGCTGAAACATCAGTTGACTACTGCACCAGTGTTGACTATTCCATCAGGGACCAGAGGATATGTGGTGTATAGTGATGCTTCGCATCAAGGATTGGGATGTGTATTGATGCAGTATGACAAGTTAATTGCCTATGCATCGAGACATCTAAGATCTCACAAGATTAACTATTTGGTACATGATTTAGAGCTAGTTACAGTTATCTTTGATCTAAAGATATAGAGACACTACTTATATGGAGAGACCTTCCAGATTTATATAGATCATAAGAGTTTGAGGCATCAGTTGATTCAAAAGGAGTTGAACTTCAGATAGAGGAGATGGATTGAGTTATTGAAGGATTATGACTGCAAGATTGAGTATCACGCAAGAAAAGCTAATATGATGGCTGATGCTTTGAGCAAAAAGTCTAATATTAGTGCAGTTCAGATTTAGTTATCGAGGTTGCCCAACTTGATTCATTTGAGAGCTCTAAATATGGAGTTGAATCTGGATCAAGATGAGGCACTGATAGCTACTTTGAAACTGAGACCGATGCTACATGATAGAATTAGAAAAGTCCAGGAGAAAGACCCTAATATGGTAAAGCTTATAGAGAAAGTGAAGATGAATCCAGATTCTACGTTTGAGTTAAGAGATGAGACATTATAGGTGAAGCAGAGGCTATGTGTTCCCAATGTGGAGGATCTAAGGAAGGAAATTCTAGATGAAGCTCATATGGCCACCTATACTATACATCCTAGTACTACGTGATATATAACATGCTGAAGCAGTATTTTTGGTGGGTCAGAATGAAGAAACAAGTGGCGAAGTATATATCTAAGTGTATAACATGCCAGCAAGTTAAAGGTGAGCACTAGGTTCCAATAGGAAAGCTACATTCGTTGCCTATTCTGGAGTGAAAATGAGAACGAATAACTATGGACTTCGTTATAAGACTGCTTAAGACTCCGAGATAGAAAGATGCGATATGGGTTATAATGGACCGGTTGACTAAGTCGGCCCACTTCTTACTAGTGAGAGAGAATAACTCATTAGATTAGTTAGCCCAGAGATATTTGAATGAAGTGGCGAGACTATATGGGTTTTTGGAGTCCATTGTATCGAACAGGGATCCCAGATTCACTTTAAGATTTTGGAAGAGTTTGTAGTCAACTGTGGGTGCTAAGTTAAACTTCAGTACCACATTTCATCCTGAAACAGACGGACAGAGTGAGAGGACAATTAAAACTATTGAGGATATGCTCAGAGCTTGTGTATTGGAGTTTTAAGAAGCTTGGGATCAACATATAACATTGATAGAGTTTACCTACAATAACCATTATCATAGTAGTATCAGAATGGCACCGTATGGTAGAAAATGTCGATCTCCATTTTATTAGGATGAAGAGGGATTGAGAATGGTTGAAGGCCCAGAGTTGATACAAGATACAGTAGATAAGGTGAAGTTGATCCGAAGTTGAATTAAAGCGGCCCAAAATAGACAGAAGAGTTATGTAGATCAACATTAAAGGGACATGGAGTACAATGTGGGAGATAGAGTATTTCTAAGAGTGTCACCTTAGAGAGGAGTATTGAGATTTGGTAGAAAGGGCAAGTTAAGCCTTAGGTACATTGGTCCGTATGAGATCATCAAGAGGATAGGACCTTCGGCATATAAGTTGGCTTTACTGAATGAAATGTCTCAATTGCATAATGTGTTTCATGTTAGTATGCTCCAAAGATACCAATCAGATCCAACACATATGATACTGGCTCAAGAGATTAAGATTGCTAGTAACTTAAGTTATGTTAAGGAGCCAATCAAGATTGTCGGATCTCAGATCAAGCAGTTGACGAACCAAGTCATTCCATTAGTGAAAGTCCTTTAGAGGAATCACTCAAATGAGGAAGCCACATAGCAAATGGAGGAGCATATGAGGAGACAATATCCCCACCTGTTTGAATAATCAGGTAAGAATTTTGAGGACAAAATTTCTTTTAAGCAGGGGAGAGTTGTAACATCTTGTTACCCATGTTAAGGCTAAAATAGTAAATATGAAAGATTATTGACAGATTAGAAAACACATTTCATGCTCATGCATTATATGATATACACATACACGTGAATATTGAACTTTTGCATATGAAAATAATTGTACATGCATTCATTAATAATTTTGGGTATAATTGAATTGTGATGTGATATTATTGAGAATTTGTAAATTTACTGTATTAAAAATTTAATTGGTGATTGTAATTGTTAATTTCAAATTTTGGTGAATTTTAGGAATATTTTTTGAAAATTTTGGATATTATTGTACTAGGAAAAATGCCACTTGGCAAGTAAATTGATGTATGGAAAATAGAAATGAGTGTAATGATATTGAAGAGCCTTATGAGAAGATAACATTGAAAACTTTAGAGATAACTAGAATGAAAGGATGAGAGTTAGGGAACTAGTTCATTAAGAACTAGTTAGTTAGGAAACTAGATAAGGTCTTAAGAAATGGACAAATGTCCAAGTTTAAAGTTAAGTCTTCTTAATGTTGAAAGACCAAGCACGATTGTTCTTATCCTAGTTATTTTCCTCGTAGCTTTTTCCTCAAGATTTTCTTTAACACAGAGTTTTTCATCAAATCTTTACCAAAGAAAAACCTTATTCTCATCTATCCTTTTGCTACTCCCAACTTTAGTTTTCTTTCATTTTCCTCAAGAGAAAAGGAAACTGCCAACCTCTACAATGGTGTACGTAAGTTGAATGCAAATTAAGGATTCTTGATATTTGAGGATTTTGGAGCTTTAACAAGTAAGTATCTTCTTAATCTTTTAGAGTTGTTGCTTTATGAAACAAAAATGGTGATTTATTGTAATGACATGAATAAGAGAAAAATGGACATTTCTCAGGTTGACTGTGAATATAGGATGGAAATGCGGATTTTGTTAGCTTTTGGTTTTGATGATAAAAGTTTTATAAAAATAGTGTAGAAATGATTTTTGGAGTTAAAAAAGCAATAAAAATGTGTATGAGATTAGTGTAGAAATTTATGAAAGTTGATATTCATATATGTTCTGTTTTCTTTTCTTACGGTTGTTCATATGAATTTCTAGGTGTTTTTAGAAATGAACAAGCATAGGTTTAGAGTTAAGGAAAACATAGAGTGAGATGATGTCGTGCTTTCAGTAGGATTAAAATGAAAAATTAAGATGAAATGAAAGTGTTGATGGAGATGAAAGAATGCAACAGAAAAATGATAGTGAAGAAATACAAAAAAATGATGTTATGCGAGAATGAGGTTCTGTTTTGATGTTTATGTGTAATCATAGTTTTTGATCTATTTGTGAATGTGTTGAGCTGAATGGGTGTTGAAATGGTGAAATGAAAATAGAGAATGTACATAAAAGGAAAGTGCAAGAGAATGAAAGAAGAATAGAGAATGAAGAAGATGAGTGAATTAATTTTATGCTTTTGATGTATGTGTTTTAATCTAGAATTTTGAGTTGTTTGTAAAAGGTTTTAATTGAATGGGAGTCAAAAATGGGGATTGAAAGGAGTTAGGGAAGTCGGTTTGAAAGAAAAGTAAGAATTTAATTTAGAGAAATTGAATAAAAATAAAAGAAAGAACAAGAAAAAGTGTAGAGGTTCGGAGTGATTTTGGAAGAGAGGATAGGAAAGTGCGATCGTGGTATTAAAGGATGAAGCAAGATCGTGACTTTCTTTTAAAGGCTGAAGCACGATCGCGACTTTGTAAGGCCATAGCCAACTCGCAATCATGCATGAGGCTGACACAATATCCTTGGCTATATCTCCTCCTTCTGACCTCCAAATGACATGAGACTTAAACCATTATACTTGTAACACAATAATATACATCTCCACCAAAAATCATAGCCATTTGAAGTCATTTGAGAGAGATCAAGAGAAAACTATGGGATGGGTCTGACAAAGTGCAAATGGGCATGAGTTTTTGTTGCACACCCGTGACTTATTTTTGTTGGTATACACGGGCTTGAGTTTTTCTTGCACACCCATGACTCTTGAACAGTTGTCAACTGTGACTTAATTAATTTAGTGGGGATATTAGTTTTAAGTTGAAAATGTTGACTATAATGGAACATGACAACTAGGAAGATTTCATTGAGCAAGCTTCAGTATTTTAACAATATCTTATTCTATAGTCATCCAAATGAGATGCTTTAAGATTTTGAGTAAACTAAGGCCATAGGGCTACAAATTATATGAAAAAGTCAAATTTTGATTTAGACTCGAAGACTTTCAATTTCTGGATGGAAGTTGAATATAGTGTACTGTTTCAGTATAAGAATAGTTCAAAAATGTTGAGGTATAACTTTCAGATTACTAAATCAAATTGAAAGCTCTTGGTGTCATTATAAAATTACAAGATATGAGAACACTTTTCTAAAAGAGAGTATAGCCAAATTACCTCATTTTCATTGTTTAAATGATCAAGAACAGTAGAATCAAAAGTTAGTTTTTGGAAGAATCTGAAAATGATTCAATGTGATATGAATTGTGATTTTAATGGTTTTATTGAGGTATAAACCTAGGTACAAATTATACATAGGTGAGTTTTGAGATAGGATTGATTATGTGACTAGGATAATGGAAAAATACTTGGGATTGTCATGAACTTGCATTGTGCATATTTCATTTACATACACTTACATTATTAAATACTTATAATTGTGCAAATTGTGATATGTGTATATTGCTTGTTATAGATGAGCAATTGGAATGTCAACCTCCATATGTTGTTGGAACTTTTAGGCATTAGCTTCGGGAGTGACCAGTGAGAAACCTGTTAGATTGGGAAAAGAAAGCATGCTATATTTGGAGAAACTGTAGATTTAAAATTTTTTTAGAAATCTTATTTGCAGCGGAAGTAGTAAATCCAAATCATCATACCAATCTATACATGATATGGTATAAGGAGAATATTAAACATAATCAAGATGGTGATATTACCGACTCCTTTGCTACAACTTTAATTACTTGTTGTGCTATCCTCTCCTTCTTCTTGTATCCGAAGCCTTTGCTTTTTAATCCTTTTCTTTATTAATCTATCATCTCCTTGTTGTTGTATCCTTAACCAATTTGATTTACCTCTTGTTCTTCCAGGACAACTTGGTTAACAAATCCTTTGGTGGGAAAGGAGAAGAAATGTTTGAAGGAGATTTTTCTTATAAGAAATGAACCAAAAATAAGACTCTTCTCTTGTAAATTTCGACTCACTCATGCATGAAAGGAGAGAGAGAGTAAAACCATGTAAGAACACTTTCTTACACACTCAATTTCGGTTATGCATAGAATGGAATGATAGAATAGCATCTAATGCATCACTTCTTACTTTAATAAATCATAAAGTAGCCAATAAATGAGACTCTTCTCATTTATCTTTAAGATGGCTATATAAAAAGACTATTAACCTAAA
>JANSVA010000006.1:2954385-2969119 GCA_025504915.1 Erythroxylum reticulatum
AATTGGACATTTCTCAAACATTAATGGAAAAATTGAAATAAGAAGTGTTGGCTTGCTTTTAAGAGAAGGAGAAAACGCGAATTGGGGATTATAGAAGAAGTTAGATGCGTGGATGAGAAAAGATAGAAGAGAAAGAAGCACGAAAAAAAGAAAGAGAGAAAGAAGAGAAAACAATCTAGGGTTTCAATTTTCTTGGCTTTCAAGAGATATTTTGAGGAGGTCCAAGAAGAGAAAAAGATAGAGGAAAAGAAGAGCTTCCATTTGAGCCAAAGATTTATTCATTTAGTGAAGAATCAAAGGGATGATAGAGGCCTATTTCAGTTAGATCATCTCACGGAGTACACATTAAAGATACAGCAGGAAAGAACCTTTGAGACATCAGGTTGTTTGCAAAGAGAAATGGCATTTTGAGCAAGTCTCTAAGCAAGGAAATCAAGGTAGGTACATGTTTATAATAAAGTAAATAAGACATTACTATTTTTCTTTAAATCAAAGACGTTTATTGATTTTAATTACACCATAAGTGCTGCATTCATTGTTCTTGAATGGTTTGTGAAATCCGATATATGTTGCTACATGAATTGTGTTGATGTTGATAAAAAGACCTCGCAAATAATTTCCAAAAAGATACATGTTTATGGAATTAGTTTTCAAGATATATATATCAAGTATATGAAAAGCAAGCTTTCAAAAAAGTGTCATTTTGGGCAACAAGTTTACAAGTTATGAAATATGTGTAATGTGGGTTTGTGGTGGTCCCCTAAGTACAGTCACATGCATGTTGACCAAGTTAAAGGCTTCCACCACTTGCTCACTAGTGGCATGGAGCTCCTTTATGGACTCCCCTAAGTTCACAACTACACAAGACCCTTATGGGAATTATGTAGTACATTATGTTTTTAGGTACACCAAAACTATTCTAATGTGCTTATGTGCTCATATAATGTTAGCAAGTTTGATCATGTTTTGTGACTTGTGGATTTTCGCTGAAAGCCCAAGAAACATGTGTTCTATAAAATTAATGAAAATTTTCCATGACAAGAAAAATGGATTCAAAAGTTTAGCTTATTTTTTTGTTATAAACTGTTACCCACAAGCTTTCAAGCTCACCCCCATTTTACCCCATCTTCAGGTGATAGCTAAGAGATCAAGTGATCAAGAGCCTAAGGGAAATTCTCCAAATTTTCTCAATTTGTATTTTGAGTTGATTTTAGTAAAGCAACAAGTTTGTTTGTTCAAGAGCCGTATATAATTTTGAGATTCTGAGAGGGTGATGTAATGTGGTTTAGAATGGCATTAAACATTTGTAAAGATTTTATTTTTTTGAGGTTAAGGAAATATGGATTGCATATGGATGGTATTGAGATGATTATCAGCTTGAACAGATGGTTTTGAGCATAAATTGTGGATATATATATATATACATACGTATGCCTAAGTGAGAGTTATGGAAAGGAAAGATAGGAATTATGATTGATCAAATGTAGTTGGATGTGATGAGACAAATAAGTTAATTTGAGAGTTTCATGAGGTTAAATGGGGTCGCTAAATGGTTATGTTAAGGACATTCCAAAGTTGCACTGTGCAAAATTATAAGCCTTCTATAGAGTAAAATTTGTGTTATGACTTAAGGGGAAAATTTGGATTGATCTTGGTAGAATTAGACTAAGTTATCTCCTAGAAAGTTGTAGGTCTTTCTTTTAGCTTTCTAACGATACATAGTATGGAATTTTTGGACCTCTAGATCAAAAATTATGGTCCTTAGAATGTGAAATGCTTAGGAGTATAAAGATGTATCGTATGTTCGTCTGTGATGATGTCACTTTGTCTGTGGTGACGTCATATCGTTTGTGATGATGTCATTCATCTTAAGGGATGTATCATCTATAAAGATGTATTGTCTATAAAGATGTATCATCTGTGATGATGTCATTCCTCTTAAGAGATGCATCTTCTGAAAAGATGTATCGTCTGTGGTGACGTCATATCGTCTATAGAGTTGTATCCTCTATAAAGATGCTTTATCTTAAGAGTTGCATCATTTTAAGTTGATTTTGCTTCGTCTTAAGTTGACTCTACTTCGTCTTAAGAGTTACATCGTCTTAAGTTGACTTTACTTCGTTTTAAGTTGATTCCATTTCATCTTAAGAGTTGCATCATATTAAGTTGACTCCTATTCGTCTTAAGAGTTGCATCGTCTAAAGTTAACTTTGCTTTGTCTTAAGTTGACTTTGCTTTGTTTGCTTTCTATTTCATCTACTTTTTGCTTCGTCTGCCCTTTTCATTTCATCTGCCTTTTGCTTTGTCTGCTTTCGTCTTTGTCTGCTTTCTGCTTTGTCTGCTTTCTGCTTCATTTATTTTTTGTTTTGTCTGCTTTTGTTTCATCTGTTTTCTACTTCGTCTGGTTTCTGCTTTGTATGCCTTTTTTGCTTCATCCACTTTCTGCTTCGTCTGTTTTTTGTTTCATCTACTTTTTAATTCGTCTGCTTTCTGCCTATATGACATAAACTTCTTCTTCTGTACACTATTCATTTGATGCTATCGTCTGCTCGATTTTTTCTTTCAGACGATAGAATTTGTCTTCAAGGTCTATATGAAAGTTGCATATCTTGAAGTTCTCTTTTGAACCCTCCTTGAATGACCTTGATCTGAAAACCCTAGAGAATGTTATGCCTTTTGTCCCAAGATAGGTGCAATATGATTGAAGTCAAAACCCTATTTGATTCTTTCATCCATAACTTCGTTATCCGACCTCCAAATGTTGTGCATAGTAAGAAGCACAAGTGCACATCTTATGTTGGGCTTCGAAATTGGGATCCAACACAGTTATGATATTGAAAACAAAAGAGGATTGGATGATGGTTAAGGAAACATCATTAGAATAAGTTCAGTGATTATGATTTTACAAGAGTTAGGTTCTAGAAACAGTGCCCAACATTTATGTTATCTGAGTAAGAGTTGGGTTTTAAAAACGAGACCCAACACAATAATTGGAAATGCAAAGAATGGTGGCAGTACATGAATAGGATGAACTATGAATTTTTGGCTTTTGATGGTTCTTGACTAAATCTACATATTTAGGGGGTAGTATGAATTTATGGTAAATGAGTTGAATGAAATCGAATGAAAGACTAGAAATAAAATTTAAAGTGTTGGATTTTAGAAAATGAAAGTCTGGAATTTTTAGATATCAGAGTCATATGTTATGGTCCTTAAAGGGAGATGCTCAGGAGTATAGGACAGATCATCTTATAAAGATGTTTTGTCTTATCAAGACGCATCATTCGATGAGGATGCCAGACGTATTGTTTGGTGAGAGCACTTCATCTAGTGAGAGTGCTTCATTTAGGGAAGAGCGTTTGTTGAGAGCACTTCGTCTAATGAGAGTGCTTCATCTGATGACGTCATATCGTCTTGTGGTGATGTCATTTCATCTAGTGCACTGTTCATCAAATCCTATCATCTGGTGCTATTTTTGACCCTTTATATGATAGAACTTACCATTGAGGTCTCCATGAAAGTTGTAGATCTTCAAGTCCTCTTTCAAACCAACTAGATAACACCTTGATCTGATATCTCTAGAGCAAGTTATGCCTTTTTTTCCGAAATAGATTGATAAAATGAAAGTGTGGAATCTATTGGAACAGTGAAATAGGATTATCTTACTAAACAAACTTTAGTTTTTTGATTATGTCTGGATCTATAGGATTCCAAATGAGATGATTTTTGATTTAGAGTAAACTAGAGAAATACTACAAATCATATGAAAAAGCTGAATTGTGATTCCATCTTTAAGATGTTCAATTTCTAGCTGGAAGTTGTATATAGCCTACTATTTTGGATAATAGCAGCTGGAAAATGTTCGAGGTATTTCTTCCAAATTACTGAACCAAATTGAGTGATTTTGGTGTAAATAGAAACATAAGACATAAAGGAATACTTTTCTAGAAAAGTGTGACCAAATTACATCAGTTTCACCTTCTAATGGAATGTGAACAGTAGACCCAAATGTGTGTCTAAGAAAAGTCTGAAGTGATTGAATGAGAAATGAATTATTAATTTAATGGTGTTAGTGAGGCATAAACCTAAGAATGAATTATATTTAGATGGGTTTTGATATGAGAATGATTTTATGATGAAATTAATGAATAAATACCTAAGATTTTCATGAACATGCTTTATATATATTTCATTTCATACATGTGCATTATTAGACACTTATGATTGTATAAATTGTGATGGATGTGTATGTGATATTTGATATAGAGGAACAACTGGAACGTCAACCTCTAGATATTGCCAGCACTTCTAGGTATTAGCTTTGATGGCAACTTATGAGTAACCTAGACAGTCTGACTTAATTTCTTGTTTGCTTAATTTCTATTTTGAAATGATTAAATGATTGCGGTTTGATTGTTAATTATAGACAGAAGGTCCTTTGACTATGAAATGTGGAGTGCATATTGAAGTGTTGCTTAAATGTGAATGTGAAGAGCATCATATGATTGATTGTGATACATGCATTCCATTCATGAATGCACAATCAGATAATGGCAATTGTGACCAGAGTAGTCACCGATCAGAGCTTAAAGCTCAACATGTGAAAAGAGCCTCGAGTTCAAACAGTGATTAAGAGCCTAAGGCTCACTATGTAAAATGATCCATGTATCCTCATGGGATAAGAGAAAGTTAGTAATAAGCTCGATATCCAAAATAGATACAGGACAGTTTAGGCACTTGGTCACAACAACGTAACAATAGGAAAAGTGTCTCATGAGCATTTCATATGCATTATGTTAAGTATGTTTATGGATTGAAATTCAAAAATTTTCCTAGGCTTAAATGAAAAGGTGATGTTTTTGTAAAGTTAAGTTTTGTGAAAATATATGTTATGTGAATTGTTGTGTTGCAGGAATTTAGTTAACCATCGATGATGGTTACCTCATTGAATTTGCAAAACTCACCAAAATTGCAATGTTATCTTTTCAGGATCGAGAGACGACTTTAGCTACTGAGAGGCTCTACCAGTCATGTAGATTATGAATTGGCAAGGGAAGTAACGGCTCAAAGGTTGGTCAGCTAGGATCTTTGAATGGCTTAGATAGATTGTATACATCTTGCTCTTTCTTGTAGAACTTTTGTATTAAGTTTGATGATGTACATATAGTAAAGGTTGAAAGACCCAATGTAGACTTTTGGTTTTACATAATGAAATAAGGAAAAAAATTGGTTTTTAAAATATTGTGATTTTCTTTTGATGCCTATAAGAGATTAATGCTATGATGCCATGTGAAGTGAATGTAGTGATTAAACATAGCTCGCCTTTATTGTAGGATATGTACTGGAATGATCTTCGAGCGTCTTGGTGTGTACCTTATGGTAAGAGGGTGCTATATTTAGGTGGTATCAAAGTATAGTTTGGCATCTATTGGGACATATAGGAATATTAAGCTTAAAACATCGTGAGAAATGCAGATAATGATTGAAGTTATTGTTTGTTATAGGTCATCCACTCTAGGTAATCAGATTGATCAACTAGCTGACCAAGGATCAGTAGGAGCTAGTAAGGAGTCCTTGGTACCTCGATCAGAGGAAATGCCTCCTAGAGTTCTTGAGAGAAGGGAGAGGAGGTATGATAGGCTACAGAAGTAGGGAGTTGTGGATTTTTATAGCAGCACTGGTTAGAAAAGACTGAGGAAGTTTTGATCAAATGGACTGTGAGCCTGATGAGATGTTCGACTATGCAGTGTCTTCACTACAAAACCCATTCTACCAATGGTGGAAGACTGTCTCAGGCAGTACCATCAGGTCTTGCCAATTGAAGTGGGAAGACTTTCTGAGGGTCTTTAGAGATGATTACGTGCCCAAGATCTATTTGGATATAAAGATTGAGTTTTTGAAATTGAAGCAGGGTAGGATGTCATTGGCTAAATATGTGGTTCATTTTAATGAGTTAATGGGTTATGCTATTGCTCTGATCCCTACGGAAGAAGACAAGTGTAAGAGGTTTGAGAATGGACTCAACATGGAGATCAAAACAAGGTTGGCACTTTCAGATCTGGGTATTTTCATTGAGTTAAGAACTACTTTGATCAGAATTGAGTAGCTACTGAGAGAGAGAAGCAAAGATTGGGCAAGGGTCCAAAGGAAAAAGGCCTAGTGAGAGTCAGGGTAATTATGGTGGAAGATTTAATAAGCGCCAGAATAAAGCCTTCAGACCACCAGATGGATCAACGCAGTCAGGATCTGGGCAGAGGGGTAGATCTTCACAGACTAGTAGTAGAAGAGGTGCAGTACAGAGTCAATTTTCAGTATGTGAACACTGCAAGAGGAGGCATTGTGGTGAGTGTTAGAGGCTAACTGGAGCCTGCTTCAAATACAGATCCTTTGACCACCTGATTAGGGATTATCCTGATGCTTTGAGAGCTTAGTTTGGTGTGAGTGGGCTATTTGGGAGTTCTTCCATGAGGATTGAGGGGTAGGGCAGTCGACCGCAGTCCTAGGTTAGGGTCTATGCTATGACCAGGCAAGACGCTCAAGAATCGCTAGATGTTGTTACAGGTACGCTTCTTGTTTATGACTTCGAGGCATTTGCATTGCTAGATCTAGGATCCACACACTTTTTTATCGCACCGCATTTTGCATGTAGACTGCATTGTGATAGGGAGATGTTACAGCATAAGCTAGAGGTGAGTACATCTTTAAGTAGTACTATTGTCATAAGAGAGGTTTATAAGGGGTGCTTAATTAGGATTGATGAAGCAGAGTTAGAGGCAGACTTGATTGTATTACAATTGATAGAGATAGACATTATCCTAGGCATGGATTGACTTACTGCTCATAGGGTGACCGAGCGTCGTTATGCTAGTCAAAATAAAATAACTAAACCTATTACTGTAGCAGTGGTGAGTCTAGGTCGATCCCATAAAGTGTGTGTAAAGTTTATGAAATAAAATTAAATAGTGTTTAGACTTAACAAGGGGTTTTGATTTTTTTGAAAGAAGAAAATAAAATGAAACTAACTAATAAAAACAAATTAAAGAAAACATGTAAATATGATAAATGTAGGGAATTCGGTAGGGACCGGGTTCTTTAGTTCAATCTCGGCCTATACCCTGACTAAACATATTTTATTAATTTGTTGTTCTTTAACCTCTCCTAGCAACTATTAATAGTGGGTTAAAAATTAACCCAAAATTTTCCTTAGGTTTTGTTTAATTAAGAAATGATCGTTAATTAAACCTAACCACCGAACAACCTAGGATACGATCTCTAGATTTAATTAGGCAGTAGCATTATGAATTAGGAAAACTGATTAATCAAGGCAATAACTACATACGATACGTCACTTAACCTATGTCATGTTCTCCCTAATGATTACAAATCATCAGTCGCTACACATGAGTTTCAACATAACAATTACGGATTATATCGAAATTCTAGCAATGGGTTTGAAATTAATAATTCAATGAACGCAATAAAAACATCAATTCATAATACCCTATGGGTTCATACATAAATAACCGAATAATAAGTAAAATTCGTTTATCCATATACAATACCTAAATTAATTAAAATAAGATATCACAATCAATTCCTAATGAGAGAAAGAAACAACAAAATAATTAAAAAGTACTTAACCTGATTTATCAGCGTTAATGTCACCTCCAAACTGGTGTCAGGATGCCTAGCCTTTTATTGGTCTTTTTCGAAAAAATGCTTTAACCCCTATTTTAATCCCTAGCCAAAAGTCTCTTCATTTCTCCTTAATAACTACTGTAGCTAACGGGACAATTTAAGTGAGAGTCCCACCTTACTGTAGCTTTTCATCCCTCCTTCACCATTCTATGCTGCGTCCTTTTACTGTGCTTGTTCTTGTAGCATCTGATGTTGCGTCCCTATAGTGTTCCACACATCCACGCTAGCAAGCCGCACCAACCAAGCCTCCACTATAGATGCAGTTGCCACCTCCACGCCAGTACCAGCTCTCTAAGCTCTGTTGCTTTCTCTCCTCACTATTGATTCTGATGTGACAAATAAAGGTCACACATCAACTTATTACCTTGCTCCTCTCCCTGGTGTGTCTTCTCAACCTTCCTTCACCAAATGTTTGCGTTTCATGTATAACGATTGCATGAAACGCAGACGCTATTTGTGTTTCATAAATTGCATTTTCTGCATTTAACGCCCCAGAAACTACCATTTTTCTCGTACTGCACCTGTAGCACTTTTTTAGCTTGATTAATTCATCCCATTTAAATCCTTCTCATGCCCGAAGAGTCTGGACATTGTGTTTAACGCATGTGACAAATGCAAGCATTAAACGCAGCATTTTAGACTTAGCCCAGCACTACCTTGTCATTTCTACCTGCTGCTATGCCGTTTTGAACTCTCCTTTTCCAAGCTTGGCCACTTGCTACGTTGACCTTCCTCTTAAGCATGATTGTTTATTAAATTTAAATGCATGTAATTGCATAGAACATGTAACTTTTAGTATTTTTCAGCCACTTTAATTCTTCTTTGTTATTTTGTTCCTTATCTTCTTCTTGACTTTTATTTTCTTCTTCTTGCTTCATCAAGACAAGCAAAAATTAATATTCAGAAAATGACCCATATGTGGTGCTTTCGACTCACTTTAATTTCTTTGCTTTCAAATTGTATGTAAAATTATATATGAATTAAAGTGAGTATCTTAAGCATTTGAATGTCATTAATCGCTAAGTATAAGTGATTAAATATATCAACAATTAAACACATATCAATTTCCTTCACACTTAGCTTTTGTCCATCCTCAGGCAAAACATCCAAATTAAGCTCAAAGACCCAAAACATTTACTCAATTCCTATATTTTTCGAAGACTATATAAACATAAACAAAGATGAATGACTTTCAAAAATCATAACAAGAAATTAACATTCCAAGCTCCTACTCATGATCAATTAGCATTCATCATCTTCAAAAACTAAGCAATCTAATGGTAGACTTGAAAAATGTGTTTAACTAAAATATATCAATGGGTTCACTCAACACCATTTATGACCATAACAATCCATAATTTTGTATATGATTTCATTTCTCCACCATTAATGTCCATATGCAAAATCATGAATCAACGGACTTTTCAAGGTTATGATGTGGGCAAAGGTGAGGTGAGATATATTTAGGTCAAGTAGCATGAAAGTCACCAAAGCTAGTGAAACAAAGCAACACTCATCAAAAACTAGGTACTGTTAGTTATGACGAATGGAACATTTGCATTTCATAGCCACATTCAACTCTCATACACAAACCACATGAAGCCTATACCAATCCGAAGGAATCACTCATACAATTAATGCCAATGAAATCACCAGAGTGAACCTTCTAAGCCAACCTCTACCTCATATTCAACATACTCAAATAACACATCTATTATAACTCTAGGAAGATGCATAAACCATAAACAACTTTTCAACAGATATGTAATTCTTCCTTGATACATTTATTTTAAACAATTTTTTTCTTCATTTTTTCTTTTTTTCATTTTGGAATTTCAATGATAAGACATAAAATTGCATCCCAACATTATAACCAACCCTTACACATATACACCCCCGCACTTAGAATTTTGTACATCCACAAACTCAACAATCACAAATGTTCCACTAGCTTTATGACTTGGGTAGGACTTTTGGTTAAGTTTAAAAGCATAAAATGTGGTTTATACAAAAAAAAAAGGCTAAAGCTCGAAGGGGTTTATCAAGGGCAAAATCATGTCAATAGGGTAGGTTATTTGGATAATGTAGTTTAGGAAAAATAAAGAATGCCTAATCATGTCCATGTTAATGCATGTGATAAAAATGTGGTCTCGAATAGAAATTCAACGTAAAAATGGGATGTACATGTCATGAAGTTCAAACATTATCAAAAGGCAATGAGACTGATATAGATGTGTCAGTCAGATAAGGCTCAAAATCTCACCGGCTTTGTCTACCATTAGTCACTACTCTTATAAAGATAATGAATATCGACCAATCACAAGAGAAAAAGTACATGTTAAAGTTGATATGAAATTTTGTAGTCAATTCACACTCTAATCATGATTATATAATCCCAGAAGCTACAGAAAATAAGAAAATGTTTGTTTCATTTGTTTTATTCTTCCTCTCATTTTGATTGAAAACTTAAAAACAAGTAAAACAAACATGTATATAAAATGGTAATTCGAAAATTTAAAGGAAAAGAAATTTACTTCCCTTGGGTTGCCTCCCAAGAAGCGCCTTTGTTTAGTGTTGCTGACTCGACTCAATCTTATGCTCACATGACGAAATTGTGAACTTCGGGTATCACATGTGACTCTTTTACACGCAGTAGTTCAGGATAGGGCCTTAATTGATCATCATCCTCCTGTAGCATCTTCCCTATCCTTAGCATCTTAATCCCGACCAAGTCCATACACTCTAAAAATATTTCAAACGTCCCTTCACCTTTTTCTTTATCACTTAACTTCTCCAATCTGTTATGTAAAGGTAAAGAGTTAGTTTCAAGAATAATCATAGACTCGGTACTTAACTCCGAGCTAAAAGATATGTCCTTTATAACTTTAAGATCCTTTACAACTTCTTTGGCACAAACAATTCGTTTGGGATTGACCTCAAAATTCTCAAGCTCCTTGTCACTTTGTAAAGTTTCCACACCAACTTCAATTGGCTACACCTCGGGTTGATACAGCTGCTCCTCTTCGCTTTACGATTCTAGGTGATCAAGACTTGTTACCATCTGACCCATTAAGTGTTCCATCCTCTGTTAGCTTGCTTTTGTCTCTTGTCAGAATTCTTGCAATTCCTGTTGTATATTTTGTTGTAATTGCTGCATATCATGTAGAAATTGTAAATTATTAGCAGCAATATTATTAATAAGTTCTTTTAAAGATGAAATTGATTCACGTTGGCTCTCCGAATCTTAGGCATTAGACTATGTGTTTTTTAAAAATTGCCTTCCATCCTTTTGGAATTGTAGAGTATTCTCCTGCAATTGCAAAATCAACTCTTCCAGAGATGGATCGGAGTCATGATAGGAAGCTTCTGGTCTGTATGAGAATTGTTGTGCGTCCTGCAAACTATCATGGAAGTAATTCAGGTGATTATCCAATCTATAAAAAAGTTAGTTTGATCAGTCCAAACATTGTTATAGGATTGAGAATATGAGTTATAAAAGAAATTGCTTCCATCCATATCGATTTTTTTAAAACATGAAACAAAAAACGAAAAGATCAAAAAATAACAAAAAAGAAATCACTTACAATCAAATATATACAAAAAACCAATTAAATCACAAAAAAAACTAAAACACCGAACTCTCTAGTAACGACGCCAAAATTTGGCTGCTTGTCGTTACACTAGTCAAAATAAAATAACTAAACCTATTACTATAGTAGTGGTGAGTCTAAGTTGATCCCATAGAGAGTGTCTATAAGTTTATGAAATGAAATTAACCGATGTTTAGACTTAACGGGGGGTTTTGATTTTTTGGAAGAAGAAAATAAAATGAAACTAACTAATAAAAACAAATTAAAGAAAACATGCGAAAATGATAATTGTGGGGAATTCAGTAGGGACCCAGTTCTTTGGTTTAATCTCATCCTACACCCTAACTAAGCATATTTTATTAATTTATTGTTCTTTAACCTCTCCTAACAACTATTAATTGTGGGTTAAAAATTAACCTGAGTTTTCCGTTAGGTTTTGTTTAATCAAGAAACGATTGTTAATTAAACCTAACAACCGAACAACCTAAGATACGTTCTTAAGATTTAATTAGGCAATAGCATTACAAATTAGTAAAACTTATTAATCAAGGCAACAACCACATACAATCGTCATTTAACCTAGGTCATGTTATCTCTAATAATTACGAATCATCAGTCGCTACACATAAATTTCAACATAATAATTAAGGATTATATCGAAATTCTAGCAATGGGTTTGAAATTAATAATTCAATGAACGCATTAAAATTATCAATTCACAATACCCTATGGGTTCATATATAATTAATCGAATAATAATGAAAATCTAATTATCTATGCATAATACCCAAATCAATTAAAATAGGATAATACAATCAATTCCTAATGAGAGAAATAAACAACAAAATAAAAAAATACTTAACCTCGTTTATGGGCATCAATGTCACCTCCGAATTGGTTTCAAGAAGCCTAGCCTTTCATTGGTCTTTTTCAAAAAAATGCTTCAACCCCCATTTCAATCCCTAGCCAAAAGCCCCTTGTTCCTCCTTACTGACTACTGTACCTGATGGGACAATTTAAGTGAGAGTCCCACCTCAATGTAGCTTTTCATCCCTCCTTCACTGTTCTGCGCTCCTCTACTGTGTTTGTTCGTGTAGTGTCTGAAGTTGCGTCCCTATAGCATTCCACGCAGCCATGCTAGTAAGCCACACAAGCCAAGCCTCCATTATAGACGCAGCTGCTACCTTCATGCCAGTGCCAGTGCCAGCACCAGCTCTCCAAGCTGCAACTCTCCTCTGTTGCTTTCTCTGCTCACTATTGATTCTGATGCGACAAATAAAGGTCACACATCAACTTATAACTTAGTCCTCTCCCTTATGTGTCTTCCCAGCCTTCTTTCACCAAACATCTGTGTTTCATGCATATCGCTTGCATGAAACGCAGATGTGGTATGCGTTTACCAAAACATTGTTTACTTAAATGCAGATGCTATTTATGTTTCATAAAACGCATTGTCTGCATTTAACGCCCCAGCAACTACCGTTTTGCTCTTGCCGCACCTATAGCGTTTTTATAGCTTGATTAATCCGTCCCATTTAAATCCTTCTCATGCCCGAAGAGTCTGGACGTTGCATTTAACGTATGCATTAAACACAAGCGTTAAACGCAGTGTTTAGACCTAGCCCAACACTACCTTGCCGTTTCTGCCTATTGCTGTTCCAGTTTGAACTCTCCTCTTCCAAGCTTCGCCACCTACTACGTTGAACTTCCTTTTAAGCATGATTGTCCTTTAAATTTAAATGCATGTAATTGCATAGAACATGCAATTTCTAGTATTTTTTAGCCACTTTAATTCTTCTTTGTTATTTTGTTCCTTATCTTCATCTTGACTTTTATTTTCTTCTTTTTTCTTCACGAAGACAAGCAAAAATTAATATTAAAAAAATGACCTATATATGTTGCTTTCGACTCACTTTAATTTCTTTGCTTCCAAATTGTACCTAAAATTATATATGTAATTAAAGTGAGTATCTTAAACATTTGAATGTCATTAATAACTAAGTATAAATGATTAAATATATCAACAATTAAACACATATCATACGGCCATCATGAACTGCTATACTAAGGAGGTAGGACTGGAATCTTCTAGTCATTCGAGGGTAGTTTTTAGAGGAGTTAGTCAGGCAGTGCCAACAAGGATGATATCATTTATAAGTGCACTGAAATTGATGCAAGGAGGATGTAAGGCTTATCTGGCGCACATCATTGATGCTAGGGCTAAGTAGAGTGTACAAGACATTCTAGTGGTTAGGGAGTTCCTGTATATGTTTCCCGATGAGTTACCTAGTTTGCCATTAGTTCGAGAAACGAAGTTCACGATTGATCTAGTTCAAGGTGCTGCTCCTATATCCATTTCCCCATATAGGATGACACTCGTAGAACTAAAGGAGTTCAAGGTTCAGCTTTAGGAGTTGATAGAAAAGTGTTTCATTAGACCCAGTGCTTCACCTTGGGGAGCTCTAATGCTATTTTTGAAGAAGAAGGATGGGACTTTGAGGTTGTGCATCGATCATAAGCAGCTAAATCAGGTGACAGTGAAGAATAAGTACCCACTGCCTAGAATCAATGATTTACTTGATCAGTTGTAGGGAGCTTAGGTGTTTACTAAGCTGGACTTGAGGTCAGGATACTATTTGTTGAAGATAGCTGAGGCTGATGTACGTAAGAGAGCATTCAAGAGTAGGTATGGACACTTTGAGTTCTTAATGATGTCGTTTGGGTTAACTAATGCCCCAACAGCTTTTATGACCTTAATGAATAAGGTATTTTAGCCCTACCTGGATTAATTTGTGACTGTGTTTATTGATGATATCTTGGTATATTTGAAGAGAAAAAAAGAGTATGCTGAGAATCTGAGAATCATTTTACAGATCATGAGAGAGAAGCAGTTGTATGCCAAATTTAGTAAGTGTAAATTTTGGATAGATCAGGTTGTTTTTTTGGGGCATATAGTGACTGGAGATGGCATATAGGTGGATCCAAAGAAGATTGAAGCAGTGATGAATTGGGAAGCTCCGAGAAATGTCTCGGAGATCCGAAGCTTCCTAAGATTGGCTGGGTATTACAGGAGGTTTGTCATGGGGTTTTCTCTGATCTTATCCCCTCTAACAAAACTTCTGAGCAAGAATGTAGTGTTTAGATGGAATGGAGAGTGTTAGAAGAGCTTTGAGGAGCTGAAACATCGGCTGACTACTATACCAGTGTTGACTATTCCATCGGGGACCAGAGGATATGTGGTGTATAGTGATGTGTCACATCAAGGATTGGGAGGTGTATTGATGGATTATGGCAAGGTGATCGCCTATGGATCAAGACAATTAAGGGCTCACGCGATCAATTATCTAGTACATGATTTAGAGCTAGTCGCGGTTGTTTTTGCTCTAAAGATTTGGAGACATTATCTGTATGGAGATACTTTCCAAATATACACTAAACATAGGAGT
>JANSVA010000006.1:3020422-3052056 GCA_025504915.1 Erythroxylum reticulatum
CTTGCCTTAGATAATCAACAAAATCATCACTAAGATACTCACCGCCACGGTCAGATCTTAGTGCCTTTATACTCTTACCAGTTTGCTTTTCAACTTCACTATAAAATCTTTTGAACATTTCAAATGATTCAGACTAGTGTTTCATAAGATACACAAATCTATATCTTGACATATCATTAGTGAAGGTGATAAAATAAGAATACCCACCTTTATCTAAAATTTTCATAAGCCCACATACATCAGTATGTATGAGTCCTAAAAGTTTCACTAGCTCTCTCTCCAATTCCAGTAAAAGGAGATTTGGTCATTTTACCTTTGAGACAAGATTCACAAGTTTCGTATGATTCATAATCATATTGACCAAGGCATCCTTCCTTGTGCAACTTTTTACTCTTTTCTTACCAATATGACTAAGTCTACAATGCCAAAGGTAACTTTGATTTGCTTGATTATCTCTCTTCCTTTTATGACCAGAAATATTCATTGGATAAACAACTATTTCAGGTAAGACATAAAGACCATATTGTAGATAACCAGTGACATATAATTCATCATCATAAAATATATCACATTGGCTATTCTTAAAGATTGTATGAAATCCACGTTTGTCTAATGACGAAATGAAAAAAATGCTCGAAACAAACTTAGGAACATAATAATAATCTGCTAATAATAAAGTCTTTCCCGTAGGCATAACAAGAGAAATAATTCATATAGCTAGAGCAGCAACACTTGCTCCATTCCTAACTTGTAGCTTTACTTCTCCCTTCTTCAATCTCCTATTGATCCTTAGACCCTGTAACATATTGCAGATGTTAAAGCTACTACCAGTATCTAATACTCATTTAGTAGAATCAATAGTAGTTAAAGAAATCATGAAAACATTTTTCATAAATGTCCCACCTTGTTTCTTGCCTTTCAAAGTAGCCAAATACTCTGGGCAGTACTTAAAATATGCATCCAATGCATTAGCATCATCAATTCCTCATGAGGCTCTTCCTTCATGGGTTTATCGATCACATTGATAAGTTTTTCATACATGAGAACAATTCTCAGATTGCAGTACTAATCATCAAAATTATTACCCGCTAGCTTGTTAGCATCAAGAATGCTTCACATGAATATAGTAGACATTTTGAGACATCAAATAAAAGGAAACACTAAAATAAGAACACAATATATCATTAGAGATGGACTTTTATCTAAATGATATAACATCTTTAAAACATGAATGAGTCCCTTAGTTGTCAAGTCGTTACTCATGCATAATTAAAGAGTGATAAATTTTCTATTTTATCATATAAAATTTATAGTAAGTTCAATACTATATAGTCTCCTGGTTGTCAGGTCGTTCCTATTAATATAATTTAATTTTTTCATCCAAGTGACAGAGAATTAATTAACATTATACTCCCTAGGTAGTCTAGGCTAAAAGTATAAAATTAATTAATTTTTCCTCACACATGCATCATATGCCATAGAAAATATTATTTATCTCTGAACTACAAGTTACCTGGTTATCATGTCATTCCTTGTAAACAAAAATAAATATTATTATCTATTTGAGTGGAAATTTTCTTTTTGATAAAATATCATATATTATATCAAAATAAACTCAATAATTTTAAAGGTCAAGATTTTATGTTATTAAAACAATTTTAATAACATTAGTGAAAAATTAAAAATGTATTAAACTATATTGTCCAACAACTTTTCTACAAAAGCTTTTAACCAAAAACTTTTAAAATCCACTTCGCATTATACGATGCCTACAGCATCAATGGACATAGATGCATTCGTGAATGCACAAACATAATAAGCAAAGCTCTATTTGCATAAAGATACAAAAGCCACTCATTAGTGGTCATCGTTAAATGCTTTATCAATTTAACGTAAATCGATAATAGAGATAAATGGATGGTGCATATTCCATTTATACATCCCCTTACCATATCAGTACACCATGCATACATTCCACATCTGGAATTTAAACATCCTTTGCATTACCCATGTGTAAGTTTAACGTCTGTCAAAACACTTTTGAACCACATGTTTTTCAAACCTTCTATTACACCATGCATAAAACACCTATTAAATGCGTTACTGTGCATATCTGGTAACACCAACTGTGAGCATATCAAGTGCCGTGCATTTTTATAATAACAATTATCAAAAATAAAACAATATTTTTTTTGCCTAACGACAATCGTAGATTTTTGGTATGATATAAACGCAAAAAATTTGGCATTGATACCAATTGAAGGATAGCATACGTAGTAGAAATAAAAAAAAATATATGCAATCATCTATTGCGTTTAAGAATCATACTCATAATTAGAACAGGAAAAAATAAATACCTAGAATTCGTGAGGATTAATCGATACTGAACTTCGAAACTACGAAGTCTCTATGTGCTCCATACCAAAAAATATGTCCCATTTTCAACACTTGATATAGCTATGGTTATTTTGAATAACCTTTCTTCAAAAATCTATATTTCTCTTGTCTTTTGTTTTGTATAACTCAATTATACAACAAAACGAAAAACAAAGTATATCTTTGTTTTACTCTCCTATACGTTTTTTCATGCACACAACTACTAATCACAAACTTTCACCTTTTGTATCTGTACTAATGTACAAAAAATGAAAAACCAAGTTTTCTCTTCACTCGCACATGTACTGCATAAAACCACCTATTACATACACGTTACGTTTTATCATGCATGTTAAAAACCAACGTCCATTTTATCAAACATTACATTGTTTTCTTAAAACAAACCTCACCATTACAACGTTTACATATAACTTTTCTCCTTTTTTAAAAATTATTATAATATATAAAATGAAATAAAATAAATTTATTTTTATTCATTTATTTTGTATAAGAGAATTTCTAATATTAATTATATTTTCTGTGCTAGCAAAAAATATATAATATGCCATATAGATTATTTAATAAATTATCTCATAATAAATTAAATAATCCTAAATGGGAAATATTACACTTATAAGTGTGTGACCACATAGGTTCATCACTAAGCCGGTAGTAATTAATCTAATTAATTACTAATCAAGGTTGGCGTCTAACAACACTTCTTAACGACTGGATAGTGTGAAGTAACAACCTTACAAAGACATAACCTTATTTTAAAGATAATGTATTATTATCTTCCATCATTACAACTTCGAATTATCCTAAAGTATGGTTTAACTGTCAAATCTTATTAGATAACCAACTATGTTACATGTCGATCTTTAATGATTGGTGAATGACTTATAAAACTCATTTTCCTCACTCATTCAATCGTCCTAGCCAAGGTCTTGAAACAATCATTAAGACCAATGACAATACAGAGTTCAAATTCCTTACCTACAATCAATGGATCCCATCTTGACTCACCACTAATCAGATAGGTACTTAATTATATCCAATGATCATTCAACTAGCATTTTTATACATTAGGTGTCCGATATCAAAACATAATAAGTAACCTATTGATTACTATGATAATCTCATGTCAAAGGAAAAATATACATTTAAATCCTTATGAGAATATCCCACTTGACAGTTCATAGGTATTATTAACCATTGGGAACTCTCAGTTTAGTCAATTCAATGATCATATCTCCATATGCATCATCTATATATGTAACTTAGTAAATGAGCTATACTAATATCTATCCAATAGATACTATTACATAAATATTAATCTAACCAGATCATTAAAGTCCTTATTTGATGATCCTATGATCAAGAACATTTTTAGATTAAATTCTAAGGACTTGACTCTCATTATCATAATCTCCATTATGATGGCAAGTGTATAAATTTAATCAAGGACTTATCATATTAGAATAAAAACAATAAACATAATATGATAATAAAATCATTTGCTATGTTATTAATCAAAATTAATTATCACAAAACTAAAGTGTTCAATATGTTACATAATGATTGGGTTATGGGCATAATTTCAACAATAAAAAAATAAAATAAAAAAGATAAAACACTTTTACATATAACACTAGGACATTGCAAGTCTATTAACCAAAATAACACCACTTTTCAAGTTGGTTAAAAATAAGCCCATAGGATTCAGATGTTCAATGTTAGGCACATAAGGCAAAGGTGTTTAAGGAGGCAAAATTTTCATTTTCTATCAAATTTTCCATTCGAATGTTTCCTGAGATCATTAATATTTGCATGTCAAAAAACATGGATATTCAAGTTGCCCTAAACAATGATAAACAGATCCATTAACATGAAAAAGAAAATACTTGACTTGATAATATATTGTACAATCTATAGATGAAAACATCGAAGTCCCCAAAAATTTGATTAATTAAGAAATATGACAATAAAGAAATAATAAATACTTTTAGGATGACATTTGGTCAGGTCAAATTTGAGCTCATTTTGGAAAGGCTTGGATCTAACTCGAGGTTTGAACAGGTTTATAACTCACGACCTTAAACATAAGTCCGATAAGGTTTGTGGTGGTCCAAAAACTTGATCAAACATCAGAATTTTGAACATGACTTAAGATCGATCATTAATTGTGTTAAAAAATGGCATTGTTTTGCCAATTGACAAATGATGTTGTTTGAAGACTATTGTTGAAAGGTTCGAATTTCATATCAGAACACATAACTTAAATTCAATCTAGACTCAAAGTTCAAATAAATCAGATCGAATCTATTGACTTCAAACCCATTCAAATTAGGCACAATTGTTCTTAAGCTAAAATGTCAAGCCTAATTAATATACCTAAATGCATATTTTAAAATTCTTTTCTCAAAAGCATTTTTTAAAAGTCATACACTAAAGCAAAAGATCTTCCGTAAACTTTTACAACTTTTATTAATTTTTACAAGCCATAAAATAAATGAATGTTTAGGTATGTTAGATCTAGTCCTGATGTACCTGATAAAGCAAACACATGCAAGAGGAACGTGAATTGTATGTAAGAAATTTGCAAAGTACTTTCGAATTGATAATATCCTTCTAAAAAAATATATAAATAGAAGGGTCATATCAACTTTTGAAAAGATCTTGTTAATGTTGAAAACAAAAGAATCTTGTTAATCGATAGGAGCATGTTAGTGCTAAAAAAAGGAGTCTATTAATTGATAAGAGTCTACAGCGTTAAAAAAGAAAGTAACTTATCAATCGATAGGAGTCTGTTAACACTCAAATTAAAAAAAAGGAGTCTGTTAATTGATAAGAGCATGTTAACACTCAAAACAAAAGGAACCTCTTGCGATATAAAAATAAAAAGAGCCTATTGTAAAAACGAATGAGCCTCTTGTATGTTGAAAACACAAACACAATAATGTGGAAATTTAAAATTTAAGAGAGAGAGTGTGTGACACTGTCGATTTATACTGACTCGGCTTATAACGAAGACTGCTTCCAGTCCCTAGGTATTCAACTTGAGTATTTCATTATAAAATCCAAGTAGTAAATTTGCATGCATCTCTCTAAGCTCACAAGTACATATTTTTCCAGATTCTTCAACTTTCCACATTCGAAGTGTTTAACAAACCTCTACAACCTCTCAACAAAAAATGTATAAAGGATTTAATAGTCTCTCTCAATAAAGTGATTTCACTTTCTAGGGCACAAAGAATTTGATATAACTTTCAAAAATATTTATGTTGCTAAGGTATTTCGTAAATCTGTGTTAGTTGCAAATGCAATGGCTCTTCCTTAAGTAAACATTCTCTTCAACTATTCATTGCTTAATCTTTGATATCATCTTCTGCTGAAATCTTCGATATTCAGATGTTAAAATAAACGTTATGTCAAAACTTCTAGAACTAATTATTCAAATTAGTAAGATCTTTACAGATGTAATAGAATCATTTCTAATTAAGTTCATAAAGAAGGTTCATGTAAGAAAGGAAGTAATTATCCTATGACTTTATTTCCTTTTAAGAATTATATTTTTGCCTATATAAGGAAATAAATCTAATTAGAATTTTGAAATATAATAAAGTTATCATCAAAATCGTTAAACATAAACCTTGAGCTAACAATCTCCCTCTTTTTGATGATGACAAATAATAATAGATATATTTTCAAATTTCAAATAATAATAAAAGATTTCAAAATATAATTATAGACTGTATATGTTCTTACGCATATTCAAAATTAGAAGGAGTCTAACTTCTAAAGGAAGGAGCCTATCGTTTGTATATCATATAATTAAACTTCAAAAGTTCAACAAAACTTCAGCACTAATTAGCAGAATATGTCACATATATCATTAAAAAAACAAATATATCATCAAGGCAATATTGAAAATATATCACAGATGTAAAGTATATCATTAACTATTCTCCCCCTTTGTCATTATAAAAAAAGGAGGGAACGAAATTAAGTCGTAAGGAATATCATGATTATGTAAGAAAAAAACAAATAAAAATAGTAATAAAGTTAGTTAAGAGAATCGAGAATTTTTCTAAGAAGATATTGCATTTCCTGGATTTGGTTTTGCAGGCTGTCAATTTGGTTACATATTTGATCTTGATTAGAACGAAGGTCTGTTAGCTCTTGACGAATCAGATCATTTGTGCTCTAGAGTGTGTCAGGGGCGGATTTTTGTAGGGTAGGACTCAACAAATCTGATACTCTTTTTAACTTCTTCTTTACCCATACATTGTCCTTTAGCTTATAACGGAGTTTGTAGGGGACGGAAGTGTGGAACTTTGCAGGTTTATACCAACTCAGATTATAAAAGGGCACTCCAAAGTACATAAAAATCTTAGTTAACAACATCTCATATGACAGACTACTAGTTGTATTCTTGTGACTTCACTTGTCCACCATAAACTTCAAAATCATTGCTAGGAGGTTCATCTTATTACCTTTTAAAAGATTGTAAACCACATACGTATCCAGGAGACTGAATCTTTCTACTGAGCTACTCTTTGGAAAAATTGAAGTAGTCAATATGGATGTAAGGCATCTTGATATTAGGTCTAAGTGTCTACACCAGGGTCTCCCTTCATGGTCATCTTCAGTATGCAGACAAATAAAGTCCAAAACCTCTCCCAAATCAAGGTCAGCAATGTCCCACTTATGACAGGGAAGGTTAGTCCTACCTATGGGAATTACACTCAGAACCATCAATTTCTTCTTTTCTCATATGTGTGTAAAAACATCTAACCAAGTCATCACACACTGTTTCATTTAAGTTCAAGAAATTTTCCCAATCAATAGTAATCAAATAGGGAGAGATGGTAATACCGATTTCATCAAAAAGGAGGGGAGGCAAAATGCATCCAATAACCGCCTTCCCCTTCTTGTAGCACATTTTATACCTTGCTTCAGCTTCCATTGATTGGAACAAGACTCTCCCTTCTTAAGTACAGTGAGTTTCTTTGATTTTCTCCTTTTTGCCTTAGGGAATTCTTCACACACGACTTCTTCAAAAAATGGCTCATCCCTAACAACTGGGTTCTCAATCTTTTCTTCGATCATAGGTGCCTTACCTTTTCTTTTTTCTTCCTTTTTTCTTTTTTGTGATTCTTCTTCTTCTTTCTTTTCAACCTCAGAAGTTCTTCTTGTACAGCTTTTTTTTCCACACTTACTCTGCTCCGTGGTCTTCTTATTAGTGGAGCCAATTCTTCATCTAAACCATCATCATTTACAATCCAGTGCACTTCAGGCACTTTCTTATCCTTAGAGCCGGGTTGAGGAGTAGTGGAAGGTGGTGTGGAAGTTTTGGAAGAGAGGATAAGTGGAGTAAGAATGGGCAGTGAGAATAGAGGAGAGTGGAACCGTACTTTTCTTGCTAGCTCCCCCACACCAGAAGATTCCTTTTTTCTTCTTTTGTTCAACTTTTTCTGCTTCTTTTTCTTCTTCTTCTTTCTCTTCCTCTTCTTTTTCACTAGAGCCAGAGACATATTGTTGTTTGTGCTTAGAGGATGAATAAGAGTCTAATTTTAGACATAACATAGCCAAAAATTGCCATTTTATCTCCTCTAGAGTCTCTTAAATGGGTGTTTTTGAAACTTGGTATTTAGAAGAGACAGGTTCAGTAGGAGATCAAATAACCTACTATTGGAGACAGAGAAGAGGACTCAGAAGCATGACTTTGTTCATGATGGAGAGTTTCACCATAGCTAGAAGTTAAATCCAAGGTTTTCTTCTGTCCCTTTGATTTCGTTCATGTCATTAATTTTGAGGAAATTTTGGAAGGAAAACTGAGAGAAAGCAGAAAGCTAGGGTGCTTAGAGGAAAAGAACAATGCTTCTAAGAAAGACAACGCTGAGTAGAAGATAGAAGTCTATTTCTTTTAATATTAGAAGATTCTCAAGTGTTGATCTCGTGTTAGGATAGACAATTATACATGCCAGAAGAGGAAGTATGATCATCTGCATATCTTCTGTCATACACATACGAAGAGCTGTCAGAGTAGTGCATGCATTTTTAAAAGTTGAAATGACGCCATGAATGGCTTCCTTTTTAGGACATGTGTATCTTACTCTACCAAACTAATCGAAGCCTTCTAAAATAAAAAAGGCCTTCTAAACTAGAAAGAGTTTACTAAACCAAGAGGAGGCTTCTAAAGAATTAGATTAGGAGCTTGTTAATGCCTGTAATGAGAAGTAGCATCGAAAATTCATAAAGAAATAATATCAAATAGTTTATACATACTAAGCCCTTTTCTTAACACGCAAAATCTATCTTTAGAGAGTGGCTTAGTGGAGATATCAACTACTTTATTTTTAATATTAACATACAAAAGATCAATAGTTCCTTTTAAAACATGTTCTTTAGGAAAATGATGTTTGATTTCTATATGCTTAGTCCTAGAATGATGCACAAGATTTTTCGAAAGATTTATTACACTAGTATTATCACATAATATAGGAAAATGATTAAGGTTCAGAGAGAAATCTTGGAGTTGATGCTTCATCCATAAGATTTGAACATAACACCTTACAACTACTATATATTTTACTTCTGTTGTTGAAAGCACTGTGCAATTTTATTTCTTGCAAAACCAAGAAACTAGACATCCTCCAAGAAATTGTTAATTGCCACCTGTGCTTTTCGATCGACTTTATCACCTGTATAATCTGCATCATAATAGCCAACTATGTTAATTGAATCAATTTTTGGATACCATAATCTAAAATCCATAGTTCTGTGAAGATATCAAAAGATCCTCTTGACTGTTTGAAGGTGGCTTTATTTTGGATTTGATTGAAAGCATGTGTAAAGGCACACATAGTGACCCAATCATTCCTCTGTACTTTGACTCATCTATAGCCTTGCCTTCTTCATCCTTTCAAGTTTAGTTCTAGTATACATAGGAATGCCCATTGGTTTGGCACTCTCAAAATGGTACTTCTATATGAATTCCTTTGTGTACTTGTCTTGGCTAATTAAGATCCCTTTTTTTCTTTTTTTCTTTTTGATTTGTAATCAGAAAAAGAAAGATTGTTCTCCCATCATGCTCATTTCAAACTCCCCCCACATTAATGTTGAGAATTCTTCACAAAAAGATTAATTAGTAGCACTAAATATCATGTCGTTAACCCATATTTACACTATGAGTAAATCATTCTCCTTTTTCTCAATAAATTAGGTTTTATCTATCTTTCCTATTTCAAAGTTATTCTCAAATAGAAAATTACTTAACCTCCTATACTATGCTCTAGGAGCCTGTCGTAGACCATACAGAGCTTTAGTTAACTTCATCACATGATCAAGATGATTTTCATCTTCAAAGCTTGGAGGTTGCTTAACAAACACTTCTTTGTTAATATATCCATTTAAAAAGGCACTTTTGACATCCATTTGGAATAATTTGAAGTTTCTATAACATGAAAAGGAAAGTAAAATCTAATTGATTATAGTTTAGCAATAGATGTATAAGTCTCATCAAAATCAGTATCTTCATATTGATTATAATCTTGAGCTAGCTACAGGTCTATCTTTGTTTCTTACCACCTTACTATTTTCATTAAGTTTGTTTCAAAATACCCAATAAGTTCCAATGGCTGACTTGTTTTATGGACAAAGTACTAGATTCCAAACTTTGTTTATGTCAAACTGATTTAGTTCCTCTTCCATAATTGAAATCCAATTTTCTTCAGTAAAACCCTCTTCAACGATCTTTGGTTCTAAATGTGAGATGAGGGTAGCAAAGTTGTCCTTAAAGGATGATCTAGTTCTTAGACTTTCAGAAGGGTCTCTTAGAATGTACTAATGTGTATCAAGACCTTTCCATTCTCTTAATGCTCTTCATTGTATAGGCTCTTATTGAGTGGAAGATCCTTCTCTGTCATAGCTTCAGAAGGACCTTCTTAATCTTGTAATTCCAAAAGTACTATGGGTGTAGTTTGAGTCTGCGATATATTTTTAGGAGCCAAGGAATCCTCTTCATTATCTGATTCAACTGTTATTGTCGAGGGTTGTGCTTCATCAAATACTACATGTATTGATTCTTCTATCTTCTTTGTTTTTTTATTGCGAACCCTGAATCCTTTACTAGTGATGTTGTAGCCTAGAAAGATAACTTCATCTGATCTCGCATCGAAATTTTCAAGGTTATCTTTTCCATTATTTACGAAGCACTTATAACCAAATGCTCAAAAGTAAGCGACATTTAGTTATCTTCCTTTCCATAACTCATTAGGGTCCTTTTCAGAATAAGTCTTGTAAAGCACCTATTAAGTATATAACAGGCGGTTGACAAGGCTTCTGTCCAGTAACCATGAGGTAGGCCACTTTCGCATAACAATATTCTGTCCATATCAATTAGAGTCTTATTCTTTCTCTCAACAACTCCATTCTACTGAGGAGGCCTTAGGCACGAAAAATTATGAGATATCCCATTTTTATTACAAAAATCTTGGAATTAATTCTCCTCCAAGATCACTCTGAATAGATGTAATGCAGTACCCTTTTTTAATTTGAATTTTTCTGCGAAACTTCTCAAAGGCTTCAAAAGTATCATCCTTATTTGATAAAAATAAGCCCATGTAAATCTAGAATAATCATCTACTATAACAAAGTCGTAATGTTTACAACCAAAGCATTGAGTCCTAGTATGACCAAATAAGCCCATATGTACAAGTTTAAGTGGCTAGTTAGTGGACACAATATTTTTAGGGGGGAAGCAACTTTTGATTTGTTTTCCTTTAAAACAAGCTTCGCATACCTGATGATTCTTAAACTTCAAGTTAAGAAGTCCTTTTAATAACTTAGTTTTGGACCATTTTAATAAGATGCTCATGCTAACATGTCCAAATCTTCTATGCCATATAAATGAATCATTTTCTATAGAGATAAAACATTTGACATTGTGTGAAGACATATTTTCCAATTAAGCACAATATATGTTCTGATTTTTAGGACCAATAAATACAATATTGTCATTAAGATTATCAATAATTTCACAATATGATGCATAGAAAGTAACTATATAACCCTTATCACATAATTGACTTACACTCAACAAGTTATGTTTCGATCCATCAACAAGAAGACATTATTAATAGAGGCAGAGTTAGAGTCATCAATTTTACCAATTTCAATAACTTTTGCCTTGTTTTTATCAGTAAAACAAAATTAACTTCGTCTTTCCTTTCAATATAGTTAAAATGTCATATTTCACTTGTCATATGTCGCGAACGACTACTATCATCTATTCATTGATTTTCTCTTATCTATGTTCTAAAACATATCTGTATAATATATTATCTCATTTTAGGTACCTAAATTTTTCTGGGTCCTTTTAGGTTAGTAGTTTGGCCTTTCGGTCTCCAAACATACATTTAAGATAATTTCTTTATTTTCTGAAAGTTATAGGAATGATTAATATGACCATGTATACCATAGTAATTGCACAAAATAGATGAATGATAATTACTATAATTATTGTTATTTATTAGGTTCCTATTGTTTTGACTATGACTACTGCTGGATTTAACTAAGAAATTCATGTATGACCTAATATTATTGTTTTCATTATATCCTATTCCATCCTTATAAAAAACACCTTTACCATTTCTAAGTAATGCATCAAGATTGTTCCTTCCATCAACAAAATTGACAAGATCTTTTTCTAGAGAAGCAATTTTTTCTTCTAACTATTTTATTTTAACATAATCATTTTCAAGTAATGCATTCTCTAACAAACTTACCTTTTTCTCTAAGAATTCCTTTCCAAAGACTTTTTGTTTGTTGTCATTTTCAAGAGACATAATTCTAGACAACAAATTCTTATTCTCATATTCTAGTGTTTCAATCTTATTCGTCAAGGATGCATCTTTATTTTTGGACTTCTCAACCTTTTTGAAATATTGCGCTGTTAATTTTTTATATTGATAATATAGTTCATGATATGCATCTTTTAATTCATCATTTTCAATATCAGAGTCAAAATAATATACCTCATTGTCTCTTGATTGGGCCATAAAGAAAATGTTACTGACTTCTTCAAGCTCTTCTTCTTCAAAATTTTCAAAGTCCTCATCTAACCAAGCTTCAGTTATAGCTTGCTTTTTGGGTTTTATATTTTCTTATTTGTCCTTTCTAAGAAGAGGGCATTCTGGTCTTATGTGTCCAAGTTTCTTATACTGATAGCATATGATTTGATTGTTTTATGTACTATTATTACTGTTGATAGGAACTTGTTGTTTCTAGTTTTCTTATTTCCTTTTTTTTTCTTTATAAGCTTCTTTTTTTAGAAGTGAACATCTTTTCAGTGTCGCTTCCATCATCTCTGTATGAAGATTCTTCATCCTGCCTAAGTTCGATTTCATGGATCATTAAGTTTTCTCTTAACTAGTTAAGTGAGATAGTGTCGAGATCCTTTGCAATCTCTAAAGTTATCACCTTAGGTCTCCATTCCTTTGGTAGTGATCTTAGAATCTTTGTTATAAGCTCATAATTGGGATATATCTTACCCAAGTTCTTTAAGACAGTGATGACGTTATTGAAACGTCTAAAGAATTTGTCTATTGTTTCCTTGTTTCATGCAAATAGTTTTTTATTGATGCACTAAAAGACTTATTCTATTTCTTTACCTCGATCGTTCCTTCAAAGGTGACTTGGAGTTTGTCTTACATTTCCTTTACTGTAAAGTAGTAAGATATCTTTTTGCACTCTTCCGGAGATAGTGCATATATTAGATAATGTCATGCTTTGGCATTCAACTGTGCGTTTCTTCTATTAGCATCAGTCCACACTTCTACATAGTTAGTAGTAGGAGGTATGGCTCTAACCTTGATAGCTTACTAGATTTTGATATCTACAGATTGAAGATAAATAGTCATTCTCTCTTTCTTGTAGGAGTAGTTATTTCCATTGAAATAAGGAGGCTTTGAGATGGATTGTCCTTCAAGGCTTTTTAAATTGTTTGTCATGATCTATCATGTGTTGTAAAACACAATAAATGTGAAACTTCGCTCTGATACCAAATGATAAAACAAAAACATACAAAAGGGCGTGAATTGTATGTAAAAAAGTTTACAAGGTACTTTCAAATTGATAATGTCCTTCTAAAAAAATCTATAAATAAAAGGGTCCTATCAACTTTCAAAAAGATATTGTTAATATTGAAAACAAAGGGCCATGTTAATCAAAAGGAGCATGCTAGCGCTTAAAAGGAAAGGAGCTTGTTAATTGATAGGATTTTACTAGCACTAAAAAAGAAAGGAACTTATTAATCGATAGGATTCTTTTAATGTTTAAAACAAAAGGATCCTGTTAACCGAAAAGAGCCTGTTAATGATCAAAACGAAAGGAACTTCTTGTGATATAAAAATAGAAGGATCCTATTGTAAAATTGAAAGAGCCTCTTACAAGTTGCAAACATAACACTGTAATGCAAAAATTTAAAAGTTAAGAGAGAGAGAGAGTGACATTATCGATTTATACTAGTTCAACTTATAACAAAGCCTACGTTTAGCCTCCACGTATTCAACATAGGTATTTCACTATAAAATCCAAGTAGTAAATTTTCATGAGCCTCTCCAAGCTCACAAATATATATTTTTCAAGGTTCTTCAACATTCTATACTCGTAGTGTTTAATAAACCTTTACAAGCTCTCAATAAAAAAAATGTATAAAGGATTTAACAGTCTCTCAAAATATAATGATTTCACTTTCTAGGACACAAAGGGTGGGTTTAATATAACTTTCAAAAGTATTGATAACTTGTTTTAACTATATAAATGCCATCAGACATTGCTATTAATTTCCATTTATAAAACCATGTGCAAGATTCATCTTTTGTAAGTGAATTTTCTTCCATTGCCAACTTACATCTATTCTAGGAGTGTAGCAGCATAAGTTAGCTTCTTTTAAATAAACTAAAACTAATCCACTTAACCTTTAGGCTATTTTCTTTTGAACCTAAATCCCAGCCCTACTTCCTTATTGCTACCACATTCCACATCTTACAATCTTTTATACTAAATCTTTTTTTAGTCTTTGTTAAATATACATGCTCCTATTTAACTAAATGTATAGCTTTACTACTTTTTTTCCCCTATAGAAACTCTATACACAATTTTCCCACCTATTTAATAATCCTATGAGGGAGCAAGAAAATGGATTACTAATAAACATATAAAGAGAAAAGAACTAAATTCATGAGTTATACTCAACCTTTTATAGCAGAGATTTCTAATAATTTAGAAATTTAATCATTTTTAAATTTTTCCATCAAACTCTAACACTCACAATTGCTCTGTTTATTAGGTGATATTGACACTCCTAAATATTTTATCGAGAAAGAACAAAATGGAATCTTCTTAATTGCAAAATTTTTTATTTTACATCCTCCTTCACTCCTCTTAAGTATATATAACATTTAGCATGATTAGCTTGTAAGCCAATTGTTGATGAAAACATATTAAAACCTTACATTGGCACTCATACAAAAAGCTCATTAGCATTTCAAAAAATCATTAAGTTATCTACAAAGCAAAGATTAATAAGTTAGGATTCTTTATAAATGGGATGAAATTTAAAACTGTAACTCTGAGTAATAAGCCTTAATTCCCTAGTGGGATATACCATTACTAGAACAAATACTAACATGAACAACTTATCTCCTTACCTCAAGCCCTGTCTACCGAAAAAGTAACCATGAAGCTCTCCATTAACATATAAAGAGTAGGAAGTAATAGTAATATGCAAGTCACCAGCGTCTCTCTAAACTTTGTGGAAAACTTCATTTCATTCAATACCTTATTAATAAAGTCTTATTCAATTGTATCGTATGCCTTTCTCATATAAATTTCCAATAGGAATTAGGGAGAAATTATTTTCCTTTTATACATTTTGATAAGCTCCTGAGCTATTATTATGTTATAAAGGATGGTTATCCCCTTTACAAAGGCGCTTTAATTTTCTGATACTAGGTGATGCAAAACAAATTTTAATCTTTTACATAAAAGTTTAGAGATAACATTTATATCAAGTATAAAAACAAGCAAATGATCTGTAGTCTGTTACATATGTCTATCTTAGAAACAAGAGTGAGCAAAGTGATGTTATTTTGTTTGAGTAGCTTATCTATGTTGAAAAAGTCTAAGATGATTTTAGCAACATCATTTCCCACAACTAAATAGGCATCTTTGGAGAATCTACTTTCATAACCCTTTAGATGGAATCTTTTTAAGGAATGAATTTCAAATATGGCTTACTTAATTTTTGAGCTATAAAAGGAACTAATAATTGTAATTGTGGCTCAGCTGATAAGATATTACCTATATAGAACAAAAATTCATCAACTTGTCTCCTATTCTCCATTTTTTTCTTAAGATCTCCTTATAGTAGTCCACTAAATATTATATAACCATCTGATAATTAGTGATTAGTTTGCTAGTGGAGTCAACTATAGAGGACATCATATTTTTATTAACTCTTTGCTTAACAATTTGGTGAAAGTATGCAGTGTTATGATCACCAACTTATATCTAGGATACCTTGGCCTTTTAAGCTAGGAAAATCTAAACTTTTATGCTGAAATCTATAAATCTTTGTGTTAGCTCAAGGTTTATGATTAGTGATTTTGATGATAACTGTATAATATTTCAAAATTCAAATTGGATTTATTTCCTTGTATAATTAACGATCTTATTCTCAAAAGGAAATAAAATCATAAAAAATATTCTTTCTTTCTTACAAATCTAAATTGGAACCTTCATTAAGAACTTACCTTATTAGAAATGGTTCATCCAAAAGAATCCTTCCAATTATGAAGGTCATATATTGGCCTCGTTATTCCTGGAAGGTTTTTAGCAAAGATGACATCGAAATTATTCAGATTCAAATCGATTCAGTCGACTAAAGATGCAAGTGAAGCAACGACTAATTGAGGAAATGCCTATTTAAGGAAAAACCAATGCATCTGTGAACAAGAACTGAACGATATAGAAGCTTGTGAAGCTAATTGTCAAAACTCATTAAAAACATATACATTCTTGAAAATGATATTTTGTAAAACTTCTCTTGTGCGTTGAAAAGTGAAATTCTATTGAGAGAGATTACTAAGGCTTATATTAAGCAAACCTCATTTTTATTTCTCTTCTCTTCGTCTGTGCATCTTCTTTCATCATGTTCTCTTTGTTTTCTCCTCCATCGTCTCCTTGCAATTGTAGTCAAGGTAAGTGGTTCGTGCTTTTATGATCTGGGTTATTTTTTTCTTTTTTCATTATTTCCTATGTTAATTGTTGGTTTTAGCTAGGGTGAGTTGTTGAGTTATTTAAGTTAAAAATTTTTGACTATTAATGGTTGAATGGTTGTTTCAATGTATTAATGTTGGAGAAGAATAGGAAAAGATACGATTTTTGTTGTTAGTTTCGATGAAAGTTCTCATAGGATTTTAGTGCTCTATTTTTATAGGGAACAAGTAAGGTGGAGTGAAAGAATTTGGTACTAGCATCCCCATCTTTATGCTACGTGATTCTGGATTTCTATACGATCTAAGAGGTTTGTATATCCATGACCTTATTATTGTTAGTTTATGCATTCATTTTAAATTCTAGCTTATACACATTCAAGGGATCATTAGTAAGAGCATATTAGGAAGCTGGGAGAGCATCTGTATGATTTTAAAGGTTTAGGGCAGAGTTTGCCTTAATTAATGTCCTTTTTAATTATCATGAGTTTTTTTCCTTTAAAGCTCATACAATTCATAATCTTCAATACCAATATTTAGTCCCCTTTCCACTGCCTACTAAAATGATTGAATTCTACATATGAAATTGAAGAATTTGAAGGGAGTTGGCCTTTCTAAATTATGAATATGACTTTGCTATTCTGAACAAGAATTATAATGATAAAAGAATATGATATAGATAAAAGAATTTGTGATCTTAAAAATTGGTGTCATGCATTGCAACTACTATTAGTATTATAATAAGGTGAGTAGGTTAGGATTCGTCACTTGTGCTGACCAATTGCTAATTGATCATTAATGAATGATTCAACATTACTCATCTTGATAATTTCCTTTAATACAAGGAAGGGGCATATTATATATTCAATTTTGCGAAAGGGAGAAGACTACTCATGCGTGTGGAAGCATCATAAGGTTTCCAATCAAACTCATGACTTTGCTTATACTATGCAAATTTGAGTGAAGTCTTTACGCATTTTGATGAAAAATGTTATCTTGACTCACATTCGATGTTGTTTTGAGCAACTTGTATACATTTCATGTTATAAACAGAGCCTCAATTTACATGGAAGAATCACAATTAGGTTTAGTATTATAATTTATTATGATTTTCAATAAATGTAATTATGTGCATATTATGTGTAAGTATATGTTTTAAATATAATTTAGTGTGAAAGCATAGGTGCATTAATCGTCTCATCTCCCTAAAGAAGATGATGTACTGCTTAGCTTGCATTTTGAAATAGTTCTTTCTTTGTTTAAGTATATGAATGAAAGCAATATTCGTATAAGTCATTTGTTTTAACATTTTAAATTCTTAGTTAGTTTTTAGCTTTGGCATGTTTATTCTTTTTGTCTTCGCTATATCTATTTTCTTATTAAATCTACACTTATAACTTTCAATTTTTGCATTAGTTGGTGATTGTGTATAGGTTTTTTTGTAGATTCTGTCTTTGTCTATTTGATTGGAGACAAAACCGAAGAATTTGTGTGGCATCTTCAGGTATATTTTCCTTGCCCACCACGTGTTAGACAAAAGCCCTATATCCTATGAACAAGAATTATAATGATAAAGTATAAGGTTAATTATATAGAATTCCTGTAGGGTTTGATTTCTTTAATTTCAATATATATTTTTAAGCAATTTTGTCTTATTTCTTTATAGTATCACTTAATCATAACGTAATTTTTTGTTATTTTTTATTAAATTTTAATTACTTCATATATAATTCTCTCATATTTATTGTAACATCCCGTTATCCCATATCAAGGGTTAGAATCCTAGAATAGTGTATATGAGAGTTATTGAGAAGTTAGAAAGTGCATTTCATGCTCATGCATAATATAGCATACACACACACACGTGAATATTGATTTTTACACATGAAAATGATTGTACATGCATTCATTGACATTTTTCGGGTATAATTAAGAATAACTATGATTATATTGAGAATTGTAGTTTTTATGTGTGAAAAATTGATTTGGAGAGTATATTTATTAATTTAGAATTTTGGTGAAATTTAGAAAATTTCTAAAATTTTTGGACTAGGAAAAATGCCAAGTGGCAATACAACTGATAAATGGTAGTAGAATTTACTGTCCAATGATAATGAAAATTTTGATAAATGACTTTGGGATTTATTGACAAGTGTCATTGAAAATTGAGAGACAATTGGATTAGAAATTGAAAACAAATATACTAGGTTTTAATAAGGGTCCGAATGAGACCATAGGAAGGTGACAAGTGTCACTACTACTCACTACTACTCTCTCTATTTCACTTATTTGCAAGACACTCTCTTTAATGTCTTTCATTTTAACTCTTGTTTTCATCTTCTTCATGGCCTTCTCTTCTCCTTCTTCATGAATTGTGTTGCTAACCATCACCAACATTGAACCTAGCTTTTTCATCTTTCACTTGCCACTTCCACCATGTTGTCTTCTTCATTGTCACAAGAAAACCTAAACCTTCTAACGTCCATAAAGATCGTATGATGCATGGAAAATTAGGGATTCTGGGAGTTCCTAAAAAGTTTGAAGAATTAGAAGCTAAATCAAAAGTTATGCTTTAATCATTATGGGTAGTGATAAATAAAGCTAGAATGATGAGTAAATTAAGATTGATGACTTCATTATGTAATTTTTATGAATGTATCATGGGTGTAAAAATAAATAGGTTTATGGTCTTTCCTTTAGTGTATTAATGACATTCTTGGATTGGCTAAATGAAGGCATTTATAATGATCATTATGAGATAGATTGAAAAGGTAAATGGAGTTTATTTTTATGCTAAATTGTGGATGAATAAATGAATGTATTTATGGCTGGTTTTTGTTTTTATGATGATTAATGATTCATAAATTGATGTAGAGTTGATTGAGAGTTAGAATGAATCCTAAATGAGGTAGAATGAAGTGCAAAAATTAATGACAAATAGGTACAGGTATAGGTTCTATTTTTGAGTTAATGATCAAATATAGATCATGATTTGTTTGTGAATAATATTGAGTTAAAATGGAGTTAAGAATGAAGAGAAAATGAAGTACAAAAGATGATCTATGTACAAGATGTGTTAGGTGTAAAATGTAGGAACTTATAAAAATCTGAAAAATTGGAAGAGAGAGAGAGAGAGAGAGCTGGAAAATGTTAGCTGTAACATTTTCACTAATTAAGCATCTGCATTTTAGCCATAACTTGTTCTGTAGTTATCTAAATGGGATGATTCTTGATTTTGTATTAAACTAGAGTCATATGGCTACATTTTTCATATAGACATCAAATTTAAATTCTATCTTTAAGAGTCTCAAAATTAGACATGAAGTTAAGAACTGGGTGTAGTGAATTGGTGGATGAATTTATATGTTTGTGTTCTATTTTAAGAGTATGGAAACCATAAGTGATGAGTTGTGTGTAGATGTTATGAATCATGAATTAAGGTTTAATGAAATTGAAAGTTAGATTAACCAAGATGTTGAGTTATGTTCTCAAAATGAGATGAATTAAGGTAATAGTTAGGAATGAAAATTGAAGTAGGATATGTGCAGAAAATTTTCTGATAAAAGTACCTGAGAATATGTTCTATTTTGGGTGTTTATGATCAACTATGGAATATGAATTATGTATAGATGATGTTGAGCTAAAATTAAGGTATATTTGAAGAAGTTATCAACTTGAAATGATGAATTTTGAATATGAATTGTTTGAGAATTAGGAATAAGATATGATATGGAAAAAAGATAGGAATTTATGAATGACGAGAATTAGTTGTAAGAGAAGAATAAAATGAGTACAGATTAATGAAATCAATTTGGTGGTTAAGTTAGCATAAAATGATGTTGCATTAGAGGAAGAGAATTTGGGAAAATTTGGAGTGAAAGTGATGTTAGAATAGTTATAGAAACCATTAGAAATGCATTTGAGTGAGTTGTGTTTCTCCCATATCCATTGGACGGACTTTATGTCTGCTAAATAGACCTTCTCAGGTCTGAGAAATCTCCCAGCTTCATCCATGTCCGTTAAACAGACCTTCACGGGTCTAAAAAATGTCCCAATCCTGTCTATGTCCGTTAAGGGAGAGTGTATGTTTGCTTAGCGCACATTCACAATAAACTTACACAAACTTACGATTTTGACCTACTAGATGACAAAATCTCTCTTTAGAGTCTTCACAAAATTTGTATATCTCTAAGTCCTCTTCAAAAGTGTCATAGAATTACATTAATCTGACTTCTATAGCAAAAGTTATGCCTTTTGTCCCATGATATGTTTGTTTATAGATGATTGACTTATTAATGTTTTTCCCATGAGATATTTAGGCTTGGTTGTGATCTTGAATGAGCCTAGTTGATGTTGGATTGAGTGATTAAAGAAAGGATAGCGTATTAGGTGTTATGGAATGATTCAAAGATTGTGTTAATTGCTTATGAGATGCGTATTAAGGAAATGTACCCGGGATTGTCTTTGAGCATGCATTATACATATTTCATATATACATATGTGCATAAATGAATACTTATAATTGTGCAACGTTGTGATGTGTATAAATGTTGTATGTATTGTATGATTTAGAAGAGCATATTGAGCGACAATATCTACACGTTGCGGGGACTTCGAGGCAATAGCTTTCTGGAGCAAACTATGAGTAACCTAGACGGTTTCACTTCATTATTTGTTTGCTTAAATTCTATTTTGAATTATCTTATGAATGTGAGATTGGTTGTTTAATTCCGGACACTGAAGGTCTAAGGGTTGTGATGTATGAATGTGATTTTTGAAGTGCTACTTATATGTGAATATGAAGAAAAAAATGTTACTCAACAATTTTGTTAAATGCCAGAGTAGTGCGATGATAAATGTGTTCTGAATGTGAAAGTGAAATCATGTGATTGATTGAGAATATGAGAATGTGAAGCATCCATTACATGAATGCATGAAAGATAAAGGCAGTTGTGACCGGATTCACCAGTATAAAGAGCTTAAAGCTCATATTGTGATCAGACCCTCAGGCTCAGTTGTGAATGTACCCAATATCTAATAAGGAATATGGGACATTATCTGATACAGCTCGGTATTCATGAGAGATATGGGCTAGTAAAAAGGCATTCGGTCACAACAACAATAATAAGTGAAAGTGAGTCTCACAAGCATTGCATATACATATAATACATATGTTTGACTGACTGAAATGTACTGTGGACATAAAATTGAATGAGAATGTGATATGTGATGTTATATACTAAGCGAAAAGATGTGAATTATGTGTTTACATATATTGATGTGTTGCATGAATTGAGTGAACCATCGATGATGGTTACCTCATTGAGTTCGCAAAACTCACCAAAATTGCAACGTTGATTTTTCAGGACCGATAAAAGATATTAGCTACTGAGAGACTCTACAAGAAGCATAGTTCTTGTATTTTTGGAAAGAAGAAATGCTCAAAGGTCAGTCAGCTAAGATTGGTGGATTAGATAGAATTTTTGTATAATTCCTCATATGTAGTGTATTTTGTATTTAGTTTTGACATTGTACTTATAGGGATGTTATTGTAAAGCTACAATGTACATATTGTTTAAGAAATGAAATGAGGAATTTGGTTTTAAAATATTGTGTCTTTCTTTATGATGTCTTATAAGAAACATCAATGATGATGTCATGTTTAAGTGAGAATTTGAGTGCTCTAGCATATTATCCTTGCGGGTACGTATTCGGATATCACTCAAGATATTGGGTACGTGTCCTGCGAGAGTGGGGTGTTACATTTATAGGCAATCTAAGGATTAATCGTTGAAGTTCCTCCTTTTTAGTGGTTTACGGTTATCTGTCGATCCAAGTAACTCGTCCAACCCAGTTAGAAATATCATTTGTCCAAATAGTTACAACTATTATGAATATGAATTAGTTGTATTATTGTTGATGTGAATTAGTAGTATTTGTCGCATTTGAAATGGTTTGTTAATTAATTGTTTTATATATCGATGGCCATTTCATTTTGATGTATATAGTTAACGTAATTGATATGTATGAACTGACAACACGAATTTAGTGATAGTAAACCCATTGATGTGTATGTAGTAAAAACACGATATTGTCACGGCATTTTATAGCCATTTTTTGAGAAAAGTGTTTTGAAATTGAATCACCACGCAATTTAAGAAGATAAATTTGGAACCTTAATTTCTTTCTTTTGCTAATGACATTTAAAATAATAGCTTCAATGTAAACAACAAAAATTAATACAAAATTAATAGTTAACCTCATACAATGTAATTAATTTTTGTACTAAATAGTTAGTGCCAAAATAACGTCCAACACATCAAATGATGAATATCAATTACATTATACACTAATGTAAATGATATAATTTATATATTGACAAACTTTTGAAAGAACAATAAGTGTTATAAAGGAAATAGGTAAAGGTAATTTCACCAAAAATTTTAAAAAGATAAAAATTGGAACCTTAATTTCTTTCTTTTTCCAATGACATTTAAAATAATAGCTTCAATGTAAACAATAAAAAACAATACAAAACTAGCAGCTAACCTCATGCAATGTAATTAATGTTGGCTCCCGAAATTTTTTTCTTGATAAATAAGTATGATTTAAATTAATTATGATGTCTTTATGGAATTATTTTGTGGAGTTAATTATTGTGTTAATGTTAGTAAGATTATATGATATAGTTTAATTGGATTAAAGTGGTAAGGTAGTAAGATTATATAAGGGTGTTTTTGGTAGTTCACTTAAGCATTTAAGTTATAAGGCATTAAAAGAAGGGTAAAAGGGACTTTGCAGACTCATTAAGGGTATTATAAGAAAAAGAATATGTTGTCTTGCTTGTTAAGAAGAGAAAAACGTGAATTTGAAGGAAGAGAAGAGTGAAAAACGAAAATAAGAGAGAAGAAGAAGAGAATTCGTGCAAGAGAGAAAGAAAGAGAGAAAAAGTTAGGTTTCAATTTTTCTTAGCCTTCAAGAGAGATATTGAGGTGGTTCAATAGGAGAAAAAGGAAGAAGAAGATAAGAGCTTCCATTAGAGCTAAATATCTCTTTAATTGGTGAAGAATCAAGGTAAGCCCATTTTGAATCTTTTGGATTTTGGGATGGGTTTTAGTTTAAGAAGTTAGGGAATGCATGGGGTTAAGCTTTCAAGGATCAATTTTATACATATGTTTCTTTGGATCCTCAAATTGTAGTTCCTATTGAATTGGGAATTTTGTCAATGTTAAGGGAATCAAGAGGGGCAAGAGGAGCAAAAGGAGAGGTATTTTTTAGCAAGTCTTTAAGCAAGAAATTCAAGGTGGGTTACATTTTTATGGTTGAGTAATAAGCCATCAATGTTTTTTCCAAATCAAAAAAGTTAAATGTTTTCAATTATGTTATAAATGTGTATTTATTGCTCTTTGAATGCCTTGAGAAAGTGATATGTGTTTGATATGTGAATATTGTGATGATGATTTATGAAAAGAATATGAAAATGATTTTTAAAAAGATACTATGTTTATGAAATCACTTTTAAGAAAAAGCATCATTTTGGGTAATAAGTTTACAAGTTATGAAATACATATTATGTGGGTTTGGTTTGGTCCATTCTATATGTCAAGTGCACTTTGACTAAAGGCTTCTCCCACCTGCCTGCTAGTGGCATGGAGCTCCTTCATAGACTCCCTCATGTTTACAACTACGCAAAACCACTTTGTGGGATTATGTTAGTTCGTTTTGTTCACGACTACACAGGACCAGTACATGGGAATGTGTTAGTTCATTCTATTTATAGACCTCCCAAACCATATTTTTATGTTTATTTATTGAAAATTTTATTGAATGCATGAATTATGTGTCTTATAAATGGCTTGATAAATGAGAATTTAGAAAATATGTGCTTTTATGATTCAATGAATTTTTAAAATAGAAGTGAATATTTCAATGGTTTTGCTTATTACCGGTTATAAAATTGTTACTCATGAGCTTTTAAACTCACCCCACTCTCCTTCCCTTATTCAGGTGATGAGTAAGAGATCGAGTGAAAGAGAGTCAAGGCATTAATCCGAATTTGCATGTTTTGTTTTGTTTTGGAGTAATTTATGTAAAACAAGGTTGTAGTCGCATTTTGAGCAATTATCAATTTCAATTATCTTTTGTATTTTGGGGATTTTGCAAAATGATGTATTATGGCTTGAATTTCCATTAAAGTTTTGTAAACCTTTATCTTATGACATTAATGAAATATAAATTGTGTATGGATGATGTTGAGTTGAAATTATTTATACTTGAAGAATTTATCAACTTGATATGATGAATTTTGATCATAAATTATTGTTATATATAAGTGAGATGTTATGGAAAAGAAAGATAGGATTTTTGTGAATGATGATAATTAGTTGCAAGAGATGAGTCAAATGAGTAGAGATTAGAGAGTTTAATGAAATAATATTGGTAGTTGAATGGTTATGGTCATGACATTCCAAGCTTGTACAATGCAAATTTCAAGTTTTTCATATGGTTAAAAATCCGCATTCTAACTTCAAGGTAAAAAATATATTAATCTAGGTTGAATTGGACAAAGTTATCTTCTTCAAAGTTGTAGATTATCTTTCTATATTTCCAATGATATAAAGTATGAAAATTTTGGATATTATTATTGAGAGATACGACCATTATAATTTAGTATTACTACACAGGATGTATACAGGACAGCTATAGTGAAAGATGAGAATTTGTTGTATGAAATGAATCAATTGAATTGAGATTTGGGAGATTAATGAAATAATTTTGGTAATTGAATATTTAAGAAGTGATATTACATTAGAAGAAGTGAATTTGGGAAGCTTATGAGTGAAAGTGATGTTAGAATGGATGTATGAACCGTTGGAGATGCTTTGGAGGGAGTTTTGTCTTACCTATATCCGTTAGATGGATTTTAGGTCTATTAAAAGTAACTTCTTGGGTCTAAAAATGTTCCCAGGCCAGTCCATGTCCACTAAACGGACATTAGGCTATTAAACGGACCTTCACAAGTCTAGAAGACACCCCAGACCCTGTGAATGTCCATTAGGTGGAGGTGTATGACCGTTTAACAGGCATATATTGTACACTTTCGGAAAATTTATGATTTTGACCCTCTAGATAGAAAAATATCTCTTTTAAGTCTTCATAAAATTGTATATCTCGAATTCCTCTTCGAAACAGTTCTAAAAAACCTTAATCTGATATCTCTAGTGAATGTTATACTAATTGTCCCAAGATAGGTACCATATGAGTGAGGGCATGATCATGTTTGACTCTTTTGGCCATAACTTCATCGTCCGACCTCCAAATGAAGTGATTATTAAACCAATAGATTCATAACATATTTTTATATCTCTATATAAAAATAGGTAACCTTTGATGATGATTTGAAAAAAATTGATGGAAAGAAAGTGAGGGAATCGATTGGAAGAACATGAATTGGTTATGACCATACTTTGGCTTTTTAAGCATATCTTGATCTATATTGATCAAATAGGAAACTTTTGAGATATTATAACAATGAAGATGAATTGGTTTTGGCTACAGAGATTTAATGGAAATAACCTTACAAGGTAATATGCCCTCTCACGTTTTATGACGTCCGGATAGTTAGGCTCTGAAAATGGGATCCAAGAATTAATTTTTGTACTAAATAATTAGTACCATAACAACATCCTTTCACACATCAAATGATGAATATAATATGTTCAATTACATTATACATTAATATAAATGATATAATTTATATATTGACAAACTTTTAATAGAGCAATAGGTGTTATAGAGGAAATAGGTAAAGGTAATTTCACCAACAATTTTAAAAAGATAAACATTAGAACCTTAATTTATTTCTTTTGCCAATGACATTTAAAATAATAGCTTCAATGTAAACTTGAAAACCTAATACAAAATTAGTAGTTAACCTCATACAATGTAATTAATTTTTGTACTAAATAGTTAGTACCATAACAACATTCAACACATCAAATGATGAATATAACATGTTCAATTACATTATACAATAATGTAAATGATATATATATATATATGGACAAATTAGAAGGAACAATAGGTGTTATAGAGGAAATAGGTAAAGGTAATTTCACCAACAATTTAATAAGATAAAAATTGTAACCTTAATTCCAATGACATTTAAAATAATAGCTTCAATGTAAACAACAAAAATTAATACAAAAGACTTAACCAATTACAATGTCATTATGTAATAGAAGAAGTTAAATAGACAAAGCAAATAAGAAACAACTCAACATAGTACAGACAAAGGATGGTATATAGGTTGGAAACAAGAAACAACATCACGTTCCTTAATTACATTGGGTTTTTTAAACGTAATATTGAACAAAAAAAGCATGTAATAACTCAATTATCTTATTTTATTGTATAGTTAGATGGATAAGAGTTGGATCTCTCATCAAAAATGGTCAACTGAATACGTAAAAGGAGTTAGAGTTTCATGCAATTTGTAAAAGATCAAATGGGTGATGAATGTAGTATTCATTGTCCATACTTCAATTGCTTAAATGTCGACTTCCAAAGTCAAGATGTGGTATATAATCACTTGCTAATATGAGGCATAGATAAATCCTACACTCTATGGCTTTATCATGGTGAACATAAGGAAGCAAGTTGTAGTAAAAGTGGTGGTACATATTATGATGATAGCTACATTAATGATGTAGATGATTGTGATGTGAATGATGATGGTAATGATGGGATTGACGAGACATTAGACGATTGTCAGAATTATATAGGGACTATGAATGAAACAGGAATGCCTAACATAGTTGGTAGTATTACAGAAGATAATTTTGGGAAGTTATTAAAAGTTGCTCAAGAATAATTATATCCTGGGTGCTCTAATTTCTCACAACTATCATTTGTTGTGAATTTGTTGTGTTTGAAGGTTTATAATAAATGGAGTAACAAGTCCTTTGACATGTTAATTGACTTACTAAACAATGCATTACCTATTGGACACAAGTTGCTGAAATCTTACTATGATGTAAAGAAACTGTTAAGGGACCTTAGATTGGGATATATTTCAATTCATGCTTATAAGTATGACTATGTTCTTTTTTGCAAGGAAAGTAAAGATCTTAAAGAGGTTTCTATTTGTGGTACATTAAGGTGGTGTGTGGATGATGGGAGATGGGAAAAAGATACCAAATAAAATCCTTCAATACTTTCCTATTAAACCACTATTACAAAGACTTTTTATGCCAACAAAAATAGCCATAGATATGAGGTGGCATAAAGAGAAACGCATTGATGATAACATTATGCATCATCCAATAGACTCAGTGGCATGGAAAGAGCTTGATAGAAAGTTTCCATGGTTTGGACAAAATTGTCGTAATGTTCGACTTGGATTGGCCTCAAATGGATTTAATCCTTTTGGTAATATGAGTAATTCACATAGCATATGGCCAGTGATTCTAGTCCCATATAATTTACCTCAATGGAAATGTATGTAGGAGCCTTTTATGTTGTTGTCTTTGCTTATTTCAAGTCTTACTGCTCCTGGTAAGGGCATCTATATATACATGCAACCATTAATTGATGACTTAAACGATCTATGGGAATTCGGATTACAAACTTTTGATGTTGTTGAAGGCGAAACATTCATAATGCATGTTGTTGTTTTGTGGACTATAAATAATTTCCCAGCTTATGGGAATTTGTTTGGGTGGAGCATTAAAGGGTATATGGCTTTTCTTGGGTGTAACCATCAAACATATTTAAAAAGGATATGAAGTAAAATATGTTATAAGGGTTATTATTGTTATTTGTAACATGGGTATAGATGGCGAAGAAGTAAACAATTTAATGGCAAAGTAAAGTTGGATGAAGCTCCAATGTAGTTGTCCAGTGATGATATTGTTTACTAGCTATCACATTTGGATGACGTTACATCAATCAAACACCTAAGTAATAAAAAGCAAAAGAGAAATGATGTCGAACTGAATTGGATGAAAAAAAGCATATTTTTCAACTTGCCATATTGGAACGAATTACCATTGAGGCATAATCTTGATGTCATGTATATTAAGAAAAACATTTGTGAGTCCATTTTATGGACTATTATGGGAATTGATGAGAAATCCAAAGACACAATTAAGGCTAGACTTGACTTGAAAGACATGAATATTAGAAAGGACTTGCATTTGAAAAGAAGAGATGATGGCTCATACGTTATTCCCGCTGCTTGTTACAACATGTCAAAAAGTGAGAAACAATCATTCTGCTAGTTCCTCCAATCAGTCAAATTTCCTAATGGGTTACATCAAATATAGGTTGTTGTGTGAATGTTAAAGAGGGAAAAGTTTCAGGGTTGAAAAGTCATGATTGTCATGTACTTTTGTAACGATTGCTTCCTGTTGGAATATATAGATGTTTGCCGAAGGATATGTTCGTTATTTTGGGTCAATTAGGAGAGTTTTTTAAGCAATTATGTTTCACGACACTTAAAGTTGAAAAGCTTGATAAAAATAGAAAAAGACATAGCATTGATTCTATATAGGCTTGAACTATTATTCCCCCATTGGCAATTCACTTACTATATGAAGCAAAAATTTATGGACCGATTCAATTTTGATGGATGTTTCTGATTGAAAGGTAATTCATATTAAATTCAACAAGTATTTTTTATGTTATTTGTTTGTAACAATTCCTAAGTTTATAATTGTTTATGTTCAGGTTTTTATATTGTCTTAAGCATTATGTACATAATAGAGCTCGACCAGAGGGGTCTATTGAAGAGGCTTATATAGCAAACAAATGATTGACTTTTTGTTTAATGTACTTAACTGATGTGGAGACAAGATTTAATAAACCAAAATGTAACTTTGATTTTCATGACAACAGTGGGTTGTCTATTTTCTCCCAAAAAATTAAGCCACTTGGTGTGATTAAATATGTGGAGTTAACTAAAGACAAATTCAAAATCGCCCATTAGTATATTTTGAACAATTACGAGAAAGTTGATACATACATGGAGTACGTATATTCCTTTTCATTCAAGCAATCATATTACAATTTTCTTCATTCACTTTAAGATCTTACTATCGTTGTCTTTTTTAAATAGAGAGCATAAAGACACAATTCGCAATAAAAGGATTATTAATGTTGAAGAAAGACATAAGAAGAAGTTTGTATCATGGTTTAGAAATCGAGTAAGTTTTATATTGATTACATATTATGAGAATATGAGAATATGTCTCATCCTTATATTTATTTTCAATTTGTCGTACTGATGATACGGTTACATAACCGTAGCATGTAAAAAGCGACAACAACATTATATAGCTTGGCATGTGGGCCTCATATTTGTGGGAAAATACACAGGTTGCATTGTTAATAGGGCGAAATTTCATATAAAAGATCAAGATAGTCGAGTTAGAAGTCAAAATAGTGGGGTTATCGTTGAAGAATGCCATGACAATGAAATTGTTGGGGCCCAATTTTTTTTTGTGAATTAAGCATAGTTTAAATTGATTATGAGGTTTAGATAGGTAAATTTTTAGGAGTTAATTTTTTTTATGTCTATATTAGTAGGATTTATTTCATAGGTTAATTGTAATTAAAAGTGGTAAGAATGTACAAGGACACTTTTGATAGGCCAATTAACAAGGGCACTTTTGATAGGCCAATTAAGCATTAAAAGAACATAAGGTCAAAAGGAAGGGTAAAATGGACTTTTTGGGCTCATTAAGGATAGAATGGGAAGAAGAAGAGTGGTTTTACTCTTGAGAAGGGAGAAAAAAGAAAATAGTGAAGGAAGAAGAGAAAATACAAAGACAAGAAGAGAAGAAGCGAGTTTCGGTGGTTGAGAGAAAAGAAGAGAGTTAAGCTAGGTTTTCTCTTTTCTAAGCTTTCTAAAGAGATTTTGAGGTTGTGCAAGAAGGGAAAAAGGTAGAGAAAGATAAGAGCTTCTTTTTGAGTCAATAATCTCTTCTTTTGGTGAAGATTCAAGGTAAGGTCTTATTTAGTCTTTTGGATTTTTGGAAAGTTTTGGTTCATAAAGCTTAGGAAATGAATGGGTTTAAGTTTCCTATAAAAAATTTTTAGTGAATGTGCTTTGTGGGTTTTCAATTTTGCAACCCTTTTGAATTTGGGATTTTTACCTATGAAAAGGAGATCAAGAAAGACAAGAGGACCAAGAGAAGAGGCATATTTGAGCAAGTTATAAGCAAGGAATTCAAGGTGGGTTAAATTTTTATAATTGAGTAAATAGGCCATAAATGTTTCTTTCAAGAAATGGAAATAAATGTTCTCAACTATGTTATAAATGTGCATTTATTGTTCTTTAAATGCTTTGAGAAAATGTTACATGATTGTATATGTATTGTGTTATTGGTTGATGAAATGAAAAATAGAAATGATTTTTTAAAGGATATCAATTTTATGAAATCATATTTAAAAAATGTTCCATTTTGGGGCAACAAGTTTACAAGATGTGAAATGAATGATTATGTAGGTTTGTGGTGGTCCCTTACGTATGTCAAGTGCACTTTGACCAAAGGCTTTTCCTACCTACCTGCTAGTGACACGAAGCTCCTTCTTGGACTTCCATAAGTTTACAGCTACACAAGACCATTAAGTTGGATTGTGTAGTACGTTCTATTTTGGATCCACCCAAACCATTTGATGTGCTTATATGTTGACAAGTTTATTGAAAGCATGATTTATGTTGCTGATAAATTGGTTGACAAATTGGGCATTGGAAAATATATGTTTTATGATCCAATGTAAGCTTTAAAAATGGAAATGAATATTTCAATTGCTTTTGCTTATTACCGATTATAAAACTATTACTCACGAGCTTTAAGCTCACCCCCTTATCCTTTCCATCTCCAGGTGAAGAGTATGAGATCGAGTAACCAAGAGTCAAGGCATCACTCCACTTTTTCAATGTTTTTGTATTTTAAGCTAGTTTTGTAAAAC
>JANSVA010000006.1:3061765-3077655 GCA_025504915.1 Erythroxylum reticulatum
CAATTCTTGCATCCACTAGCTACTTCCTTCCTTGCCACCAACTGTTGCTTTCGTTGCTTGCCACCTTAATGGAGCTGCTTCCTTCCTTCCTTTGTCTTCATATTCTCTATGTGGTCCACTACTCTATGCACACTAACGCTTCAACAACTGTCTTCATCATTTTATCTCCACCAGCCTTTTTTTATTTTTATCTCCACCAGCCTTTTTTTATTTTTATCTCCACCAGCTGCCAACGTGTGTTATCTCCACCAGCTGCTTGCATAGATGCCTCAACTTGGATGCTTCGTTAGTTGCTTTTCCACCATCTTCTTTGGTTCTTTCCTATGCCACCAGCTATCTTCAACATGTGTGAGTAAAGAATATGTTTTTAGTCCATGCACTACGCACGCACGCTAAACCACCACAAAACCATATCACCACTTCAGTGTTTTTTTTCCAGCTACTTGCATGTTGTGAGAAATTAACTTGTTGCTTGTTCTTGGTCCACTTGCACCGGCTCTTCAGCACCAACGCAACCACACTGCCTTGTTTTTCTTCTGTTCTCTCCACATAGCCCACGCCTTTCACACAGCATGCCACACTGTCGCCTCTGGACGTAGACCATGCCGCCTGCTATATTCAAAAACCACGTCAAAGCCACCAAAACTCACACAGATTACCTCTTTTTTACTGTAGCTGATTTGTGACAATTTAAATTGTAGTCCACTTTTCTATTCATTCTAAAAAATCTTGCAACCAACACCACCCTTCAACGTTGTCATTTCCTCTTGATTCTTTTCAAACTATGTTGTCGCTTTGGTTTCTTTGTCAATATCCCATGCTTGCTCAACGTTGTTGTTTCCTCTTATGTGATTCTTGCACTTATGCTTCTCTTCTCAAGTTCTCTACATTGTTGTTTTGTCTTAGCCATCTTGTCCATTAAATTGCATTCTTGCATGCAAAAACATGCACTCGTTAACGTTTCGTAGAGCTTTTCTTGCTTGATGCCTTTGAACCTTCCAAATTCAAATGTGCCTAAAATTAAAAACAAATAACTTTTAATTAGTACAATTTAAATATTAAATGGACAAGAGTCTAGCAAATTATGTATCTAAAATAAATATAAAATGTCCATTAACACCTGTAGTAAGAACTCCCTTGGAAGTTGTGGTGTGGGCAACTTCTTTGCAAATTTTTAAACCTCTCTTAAGCTTCATATAATGACTCCCCATCATTTTGCTGAAAGTTTGTAATTTCCTTGATAATCTGTGTAGTCCTTGTCAATGGGAAGTACTTGGAAAGGAAAGCTTAGGCTACTTACTCCCATGTAGTAATCTGAGATGCACTAAGTGAGTTGTACCATAGCTTGGCTCAATCTCTCAAAGTGAATGAAAATAATCTGAGCCTCACAATATCATCAAGCATCCATTGGAATCTAAAAGTATCGCAAATTTCCAAAAATTTGCTAGGTGGGCATTGGGATCTTCAATTGATAACCTATAGAATTGAACATTGTTCTGGAGTATGTTCAGGAGTGCCGACATTATTTCAAAATTGTTTGTTGTGACTGCAGGCCTTGCAACTCCTTGTGGACTAAATCCAGGCCTCATAAAATCCATCAATATTCTCTCAACCCCTCCTTATTCTCCTTCTTCCACCATATTTGTTTGATAATTTTCTTGGCACTTTGCTCTCCTTAACCTCCTTCTTCTAGTGCTCCTTGTATTCATGCACCTGCAAATACATAAGGAAAAGTATCAATATCAAACACTCTCAAATCAAAGTTACCCAAACCAAACATTATACTTAAAAACAAAATCCTTGGCAACAGCATCAAAAACTAGTTTTACGCTCAAAACTACAAGTATACAAGGTGTAACTTATAGGAAAGAACAAATATTGATCCCTCAGAGATTGTGTTTAGATGCTACTTAATTCAGGCTGCTTCATTTGAGAACCAATTTTAATGAATATAAACTAAATCAAACATCTAACAATGAACTAATGATAAATTAAAAGTGTAGAAACTTGGAGTATTAGATTTAACAAATAGAAATCACTTTTTCCCTATCTTATCTCCCTCCTACTTTATTAATTGAATTGTGCCTTACATAAGATGTCCTAATGTATTAACTACCCTATCTCAAGGTGTAATTAATTATCCCTAACTAAAGTAAATGGAAATGATTAAGCAATCTCTCAATCTACAGAATTAGTCCACCAATTCAACTAGTTATGAAGTTATCCTATGGGTAATCAACTAATTAGCGAAGATTTCTCTCTAACTAATCAACTAACATTCATCAATGTAGGTCTATAGAGTGTCAATTCTCATTGTACAACCCTACATAATTTACCCATCTCAATTTCTCAATATATTGCAAGGTACAAGCTCAACATTCATCAAAAGCATCATTCATTCAAATCAACAAAGTAAGAGTTCAACAAGTAGTTTAAAAGTAATCTCTACAAATAACTCTGCCACTCATAATGTCATTAACATCCCTAACAACCAAAAAATCCATCATAAAGATGCTAGAATAGAAAAAGGAATAAAAGCTAGATGAAGCAAGCTCCTCCCCTTCTTTACCCAAATATAGAGTTGGTGTGCTATTTTCCCAATTTGGAATGGAAATCTTGATTCTCTGCCTCTCTTTAGGCTCTAAATTTGTTTTGTAGCTCAAGGAGGCAGGTTCTCCCCTCACCCTTTCGACCCTAGAGATTTGTTCACTTATATCAAGTCACAAAACCCTAAAAATAAGTGAAACCCACGTGTTTTTTCTAATTCTAATTCCCACGATCATCGGAATTAGCATGAATCCCATGATTATGGGTTCTTGTTCTACAACTCCTCCACATCTCTTTTCCTCTCTTGGTCCCTAACTCAATCACAAAGGTGGCCACCCTCCATTCCTACACCAAAATGATCAATTCTTACCTTAAATGAACATCAAACATAAAAGAACAACCATAAAGATCAAACTAAACAAAAACACACAAAATAAGTCCTAAAATACAACAATAACAACCTGTTATGGAAGAAACACACGCCAATACTTAGAAAAAAAAACACACAATAATGAACAACTATCAGCTTTGTAATGTCTTAAGTAAAACTATTGTTGTTCTTTAGTGAAGGTGATTAAGTTCGGTGAGGGTCTGCAAACATAGACAAGGTGTATCGAACTGCATTACCAAATCTTAAGTGTTAATTTGTTTACTTCGTGGTTAATTTTTCTATTTTCGTTTGTACTAGAAAATTAACAGTTGCTTTATATCAAGCAACTAACAGATACAGTTTAAAGCAACAAAAATAGAAGTAGAATTTTGTAAAGGGACTGTTTGCTTTACATTTTTGAAGTATATTGATGTTGTTTATTAAAAAAAAAGGTTCAAAGGAATTAACATTTAGACTTGTTGAGTTTTCTATTTATAGGTTTTCTAAGATTTAGGTGATTGGTGTGTGTCTGACTTGTCATAGTATAATTGATGTCTAAATGAGACTCTACTTGATGAATTGAGAGTTTTGCTTCTGGATTTTGATTTATGAAGTTATGTCAAGAAAATGTTGATATTTGGTTGGAGACATGTAAGAAGATTTGGGATTTTTATGATTTGGGTTTTCAAGTTTTATCCTGATTTCTCTCTATATCATAGGTTGTGTGAGTTTGGACAATATGCTTTCATATGGTTTACGTGAGGAGGAGATTGATTAAATTTGATTATGTTTCATTGAATACATTTTTGGGATTTATGAATTTAATAAGTGGTATGCGAATGGCTTTAAAGTGAGTAACGATATGTTAATTAGTGTTTTGACTAGTGGTAAATTGTCATCTTGGCCTTCTATTGTATTATATGCTTATGATTCTTCTACTGTACCTATTTCTAATTTTTATGTCTCTTTATTAGCTGAGATAGATCACATTGAAGGCATTCTTTGTTTTTGGCTTCTTTTTGTCCCAAGGAGAGAAACTTGGATGGATGAATTATTGTTTACTAAGGATTATTGTTTATCTGGATATTTTCTGCTTATGTTGAATTGTTATTGAAATTGATGTTAGTTGAAATTTGATGTTTGATTAAAGGGGAGTGTCCAATTATCTCATTAAGGGGGAGTTCTTATATGTGACAAATAATGTCAAAAAAGAGGAGATTGTTAAGATATGTGTTACAATATCTTATTAATTAATTTTTGGCATTATTTGTAATTGGATATAGTTGATTATTTGTGGAATATCATTATGATGAGTATTCTACCTTATGTGGGATTCCTTTAAGATAAGCTTGCATAAAGACAAAATCCTATGATAAGATTTAATTGGGATAAAAACCACCACATCTTGATGAAGATAATGTGCATATTTGTGGTGATTTTAGGATTATTTTTTACAGACGATTTTCACTAGTTTTATCTATCTAAGACAGCTAAATTTTTGGTGATTTCATCTATCTTTGGTAGTTGAGTCTTCTTAGTTGTGGCGTAAATTATCTAGGTTATTCAAATACTATTTTGCATGTGAAAAACATCCAATATTGGTGGGGTGCTATAGCTGTATTTTTGTGAGATTTCATTGGTGAAACACTTATTCCATTGATGATTTTATAAAGTTGTTGTGTGTGGACTAATCGGTGGTTATTTTTGGTAGCTAGATTTTTGTTGATATGATCCATCTTGGGTGGCCTCGTTGTAACACAATCTTTGTGATTCAAGGAGATTCGATATTCTAGTTGTAACTTTGTGAGGATTTGTGTTTCAAATTTTTATTCACATTTTAATTCAAGTATTTCTTATTTTGAGTTCTCATACTTAATGAATGATTAATATTTTATTAATCTGAAAATTTAATTTAATATCGATTATTCTATCACTATCCATGAATTCAGTGATCTGTAATTATCATGAAGGATTAGTACAAGTAGCAAATAGGTTATTTATTAATTTCATATTTAACTTATGATAAACAAGAAACTAAATTGAATAGTTGCAGTTATCTCGATTATTTAATTTAGGATTTCATCTTTTTCACGAAACTTATTGCTATTATTTATTTGATATAGAATGACATCACACCCTGTCAATAGATGATAAGTTTTTGTTTGGATGTTGGGTATTAATTAATTTAGGAAAATTTGAGACTTATTACAGTTATCCTGATATGTTTCGGACTAATTGCTTGAATTGTAAAAATATTTTCTTTAAACCAATGATCAATGTTATAATTAGATGAGATATTTCTCTTGAATTGAAGTTTGGTAATCTTGACTTTCTTATTTTAAAATTCAGTTTATTTAATTTGTTTTCGTATTAATTTTATTTACTCAGTTATTTAATCAAAAGACCCCCTATTTACTTTTATTAATTGATATTAAGAAGCTAGTGTTTAGTTCTCTAGGGATTTGATCTAATTCTACAACTACTACAAATTTGGAGAATCGGAATTATTTTGGGGCTTCGACAACTCGTTCACTGCTGAGCGTGGGATGTTTCAGTGATAATATCAAAAGTTCACAGCAAATTTCCTGGTGGACAACTTTTCATTCTTTCGTTGATGAAATGGCATTGTTAGGAATGTTGTTTTCTTATCTCAAGTGTCTTTGTTTTTGTCCTTATTGTTTAAATTACTTGAGTTGTTTAATTCTTATCTTTATTGTCAAACATTGTTGTAAAAATCCTTTATTAAGGTTAGCACGAGGTAGTCGTGTTATTGGGTGTGATTTACTTTCACAGATTGTGAGGACGAGTGATAGTGTCAAAGGTTGGGTGAGTCGGCTTTGTAATACCTTAAGTAAATCTATTATTATTTTTTGGTGAAGTGATCAAGTTAGGTAAGAGTCTTACAGACGTAGATAAAATATACTAAACTATTTGTTTACTTTGTGCTTAATGTTTCTGCTTTCGTTAGAAAATTGACAGTCATTAACACAATTGCTTTATATCAAATAACCAACATATACAATTCAAAGCAATTAAGGCAAAACTAAACTTTTGCAAAACTACATCCTTTCAATTTTTCTGGTAGTGATAAGTCGATAATGATAATAATAATAATAATATTGTTAGCAGCAGTGAGGATGAAAGAACCGCTCTCTACATAGCCTAGAAATCACAAAAGCTAGGCGGGAGGAAAAAAAAGATTATGGCATTTGCATCAGGCGAAAGGATTTATTTCGATTTTTGCAACAAGACATTCAGTTCACTGTGGCAACTTGTTGACTTTACGATAACGATACTCGGAAAATGTTTTTGTGGAAAATTTGGGGGTATTTTGGGCGTCCAGGAGCTCTTGAAGAGGACCAATCACAGCTTCTTGTGGAGGTGCAATGAAGACTGCCCATGACATGCGGACTTTTTCCTTGTTCACCACACTTCCGTGAAGAACACTCTTGTATTTCCCATTACTTAGTACCTGAAACATTTGCGAACAGTCAAAAGACTAGAATTCTTCTGTAAAATACTCAAATGACGTGATTGTTGCCAAAGAAAGCATCAGAAACATGAACCCTGTATATGTCTATGGCTGTAAAATTACATCACCTGAGTTGATCTCCTACGTGAACGTAGAGTCCGTACGGGAAATCAGCAGCAACCCAATTGGCATCTTTCCAGACGTGAAGGCCAGGAACGTCGTTTTGGACAAGTATGGTTAAGGCCGACATATCGGTATGAGGTTCAACTCCCAAGGCTAGCTCAGGTTGTGGGCATGGAGGATACATGTTGATTTTCATTTCATATTCTATATTGTCCCCTCCCAAACATGACCACAAGACATTCTCTTCCAAGCCCAATCCCTGTGACATCAACTTCAATAGCTCATTTGTAATTTTCATCATTTCCTTGTTGTATTGTTGTACCACCTCCCTGGGATATCATTATGCGTAGAAGATAATAGTTATTTACTAGGCAAGTTTATACCCTCTTCACAGCAAAAAGGTTTTTTGAAACAAAAAATACCTGTAAGAAGGAGGGCTTTTGGGCCAAACATTGCAATTGACCCTCGAAGGAGGAGCCATGAGGTGGAAAAAGTAGTCAAGCCACTCAAGCTTTTGATCATGGTTCTTGATCATCCTTGTACCATAACCTTCAAGTCTTCCACTCGATGCTTCATTAGCATAGGCTTCTTTTTCCTCTTGTGGGAGCCCAAAAATCTCCTTGCCAACCTCTTTTAGCAATCAAAGAAACTGGCAGCCCTGTGTCAGTGAGGATGAAAAATCCCCACTCTGTGCAAGCTCTATATAGTTCCTTCACTAAAACTTCACGTGACTGTGAGAAGGAAACGATAGGTACGGTGACTCCTTCAATGGCCTTGCTATTCTGGGGCCTTTCCTGCTCTGGCCTAATGAACTGTGCCGGAAGTTCTTTTATCCCTTCCAAGGCCAGAGTTTGGACCTCTCAATCTCCATTTCTGTGTGTGCTAATTTGGACAACAGTCTAAAACAAGGTTTACCTTTGCTATGCGTCAACAATTAAGATTCCAAAATCTTTTCTTTTCGGGTTACATGTACAATGGTATTCAGAACGAGCACGAGCCGTTACTGTTATGTTTGCAATACTGAAAAGTGAAGTGCAGCTTCGAATTCGATGCATTTATAAAGAGCAATGGATACTGTTGTATCTCGTTACTATTTAACTACGCGATGTTAAAGTTAATTGTCCTATTGATATGGCAGTTCTAAATTATAATACTAGGTAATCTTAACTTAAAAATTGTTATTTTCGATATGCCTACATATATATATATATACACACACACATTATATATATAATTTTTATGTCTATTTTATTTTTATATTATGTTTAATTAGTATTATTTTATTATTTTAATATGTATAAATAAAAATATAAAAAATAATAGCATAAATAATACAATAAATATAGAATATGGTAAAGAATAAAAATAAAAGATAAAATAAGTAAATAAATAATCCAACAAGAAAGAAGACAAGTAAATAAATTAATCATATAAATCATTACAATAAAATATGTAGGCTAAGTAAAAAATTATTTAGGCTAAATAATTAAGAAACATATTTAATGTTTAGGCTAAATATAAGCTATAAGACTTGAAAAAAAGTTTAAATGACATGTAAGAATGAAAATGATCTTCTTATGTAAGATTTTTATTTATATTTTAGTATGCCAAAAATTTTTATTAAGAATCAATTTCTCTTTAAATTTCAGCAAAATCATATTCCAAGTCTTCTTAGTTATCACTTTTTTTTTCTTTTATAGTCTGTAAGTAAAAGCTTTTCGAATATGCATATGCATATGCGCCCAAGTACATTTTATATATGGCAGGTCTACTTCAATTCTGGTGATGGTCGTCAGTTACATCACTGATTAAAAATTTTTGCCTAAAAAGCTATCTCCAATCTAAGTCCTTTATGAATTGGTTTATTTACAATAAAAATAAAAAGATCAAATTTAGTCTAATTAGTTTTGTTGGGCCCAAAGATTTTTTTATTTTTAAAATTATTTTTAAAAAAGAAAATGGATCTAAATAGCTATTGATAAAAAAAGAAGATCTTAAATTCTAAAGAGGTTGCGTTGACAATTCAAATTTAAGATCTAATGAATAATTGACTTTAATTAATATAAAATAAAATTTTACTCTAAATAAATTAAAATTTAAAACTAAATAAAAAAGTAAAATTTTTGATGGACCTAAATACCTAATTAAAAGGTTCTATACCTCAAAAAAAAAAGGTTAATATCTTAATTATTATAAATAAATAAATTTTGAAAAGAGTAATTCCATTTATTAACCCTTTATTTGACTCATTGCATGCAATAAATTGAATTATTGACGATTTACGCTCACCATCTGTCAATCTAAGTGTTGAAGGATTGGACTTATTCACATTTGACAGACCTTGTGGGTTAGAAAGATTAAGTTGATCAATAATAGGGTTTTGCCAAGATCTACAGTAGGTTATTTCCTTGCAACTTGCGTGCTATTAGGTCTTGTGCATTAAAAGAGTGTGACCCATAGTTTGAGCTTTCAACTTGCATGCCTTTAGGTCTTATGTATTAAAATAGCTTAACGATGCTAATCGTTTGGCAAGTTTAGCTTCTGAGGTCAAAGATGCTAATCGTTTGACATTTGAGTGATTAAGTAATATATAGAATTAAAGTGAATTCTTGAATTAAACTTGTGAGTAGATTTGAGCCTTAATGACATTACTTTTATGTTATTCTATTTTCTTGTATTATATGTGCTTCTCTAATCAGGCTTGCCTTTAGAGCTTTGTACTGAACCAGATTGAATTTGTTTGACTACATGATTTATGAAAATGATTAAAGTCTTTTTTGTTTTAAACCCCTTTGCTTAAATGATTCACCGAGTCATTTGTTCCTTGCAAACCTTTTTGAGTCTTTAACCTTGTTTGTTTTTTAATTAATTACCTTATATTGAAACTCAAAAACTCCTTTAGCCTTACCTTATCACAAGCTGAATGAAGTACTCAGTAACCATTTTGATTTTGGAACTTTTGTTCTGTATTTTATTCTGAGATATTTTTATAGGTACTTCTACTCATGTGTTTGTTAATTTATGTTGTTATTATTTTCTCTTGTTTTTATTATTTTCCCTTGTTTTTAGCATTATTCAAGTAAAAAAGAAAAAAAGAAAAAGGGGAAAAAGGAAAAAGAAAGAAAAGAAAGAAAAGAAAAAGAAAAAGAATAAAGCATAGTAGCATTAGTTAGTAATGAGTAGTTGTAGTCCATTGTATTCATGTGTTTATATCAGAATTTGAATTTGAGAGTCCTTTTTACCTGATACTCTATGAATGCTTGTGATTAACCCTTTGTCGTTTTTACCTTACCTTTGAACCTAGCCTCATTACAACCCATAATAAAGTTCTTTTGATCTATGAGCTCATGTAATTCGAATGAATGATAACTGGTGAATTTGTAACCCTATGATAGTTTAATATGTTAGAGGGAGATTTAAGAGAAACACTTTAATCTTAAACACTTGAGCGTAAAGAGAGAAATCTGTGAGAAGAATTCACCTTGATTTTATACTTGCCATTGAACAAGAATGTCTTAATTTGACTTTGTTTATTTATATCGGTGAAAAGTGATTATGATGTATGTTATAACCTAAGTCTTACTGGGCCAAGTTTACCGGATTGTGTGCACTTAATCTTATGAAAGATGTATTGATAGTGTGTAGTAGTTTGGTATATTTGCTCGAGGGCGAGCAAAGGTCTAGTGTGGGGGAATTTGTTAAATTATCATTTTGTGCTAATTTTGGATATAAATTTCTTTAATGTGTTGAAATTATTATTCAAAATTAATGGACTTATTTCTTAATTGTTCTCAGATGATTTTCAACACATGAAAGATGAAATTGGATCAAAAAGTTGCAAGGAAAGTAAAGACAATTCGAATTCTCAACTGACAGAAAAATAATTAACTAAGCATGGGCAATCGCAAAGAAAAAATTTATCTGCAGAATCTGATTTGAAATCAGATTCGATCCACCTAAGATCTTCATGATTTTAAGAATCAAGTTGTTGCCTTGCTGATGGGATCTGCGACCTAAATATGTGAGGAGTGTATTTGCTTAAGATTACGACAGGAGGGAAGAGGGAGGACATTGAAAATCAATAAAAATACATTCTCTATTTACATTTTAAGAGAAGTTTTTTTACGTTCCTGTAATAGTTTTCTAGTTTTGAGGATTTTCATATTTTTTTTAAAATCGACCAGAAATGGAGACTTTGTATTTTGCTATTCTTCTATTGGTTTTTACTTTTGTTATAAGTAGCTAAATATTTCTTCTTGATTGAAGGGAACCACGTTATCATCTAGTACATGTGAGATTTTTAAATAAAGTTTATTTCATTTATGAATATTAAGTATCTTCCAAATTGCTTTTCATGATTGAATTCATTGATTTCTAAGATGCACAACTAGGAATTGATTTGTTTAATTTATAGCCAAATTAGTAGGATTTGACGTTTAATTTTGCTAATTCAAAGTGGCAATTAGGATTACCATCTTTACATTAGAGTTTGAAAATTCTAAGAAGATGCTTAACTTGTTAAATGCATGTCGTATGGATGTTATCGTGTTCATTGTTTTCTTAGTTCTTAAAGCTATTAATCAATTAAACTTAAGATTGTATCTAAGTTGTTGACTAATAAGAATGTTTAGAATACATGTTTATATTCATTTAATCTTAAGAGAAAACATTACCCAATGATTGTTTGTTAATGGACTTAGTTTTATATCGGGGATCTATATTAGTTTAATAACGTAGGTGACCCGAAAATAAGGTTTATTTACTAAATTTCCAGATTTGATTATTTTTATTTATTTTCGATTTCTCCCATTTTTAATTTCTTAAATTTACGTGAATTAAACCCCCTCCCCCAATTTGTTTTAGTTTTAAATAGTATAACCTTTACCGTCAAAATTCCTCGTATGAACGATCTCATCTCTTCACTAACTATATTTTTCATTGTTAGAGTTGGTATTAATTCGGTTATAGGCGATAGCAGCACAAACCATACAACACATTATATATAAAATTAACCTTCTTCATCTTATAAATTGATTCTAGCATAGATAAGACTTTAACATTATGCATAACGATATCCCAATAAGAATTCAACTTCTTCATCATCTGCTCTACCATAATTCAAATAGCATCATTAGAATTAAACATACAATCAGATAAAACTTTCTTTATCTTAAACATAGTGCTAAAGCAACAATGCAAAGTTGGTTATTCGGTTCCCTAGAACAATTCAGTCACACTATAAAATAGTTTCAAGTTTACACAAAGTTCTCTAGCCAACTCTTATTAGTCTTCTGTAGACATGCAAATGTATTGAAAATTTGTTGCCTCAGTCTGGTGAACACATCAACATCTTAGATTATCAACTCCGAAATCTTAAACGTTGAGTTCTATATGGTTAGACAAGTCAAAACCGACATCTTCATATTTAGAATGCATAGTCTTAGTGCAATTTTTTTTAAATTTCTCAAGTCTTTTAAATATTGCACTCTAATAAATCACATCATTTTGAATCGAATATATTGCTTCTTTTTTTATATCCAATCCATTATTTTACAATTAAATTCATATTATGTGCAAAATAATGCATATGAATAACCTTTCATTAACTAACAAACTCCTAATCCGTATCTTATTTTTCAACTTTTCAATCATAACGTTAACATACATGATTCTTCCACTTCTCAATCATAACATCAACAACATACGATTTATTCAACTTTAAATTTTATTAGCAATGACAATTAATTAAGTTACTGAGGCCAATTAAACTTTTATAACTCCAATTAAGTTTAATGTCAACTATGATTATATGAAGTAAATATAGCTATTGTTGAGGTGAAGGCCAAAACTACAATCCACTCTCAAGGTTTTCTATATAAATTTTTAAAAAATAAAATCATGTTTTTAAATAATTTATTATTAAGCTTTATATAAATAAAGTTAAATATTAATATAGTAATTATTTAATTTTTATGAAAACTTAAAATATTCACATACATATTTTATCTTAAAAGGAAAGATTATACTTTCTTATAATTCTATTCAAGTTTACAAGGCTGCACGTACGCATAAATTCCTTTTATATTAAATTATTACTTAAAGTGATAGCTTGTGTATTGTTTATTTTATGTAAAGTATTGTCGTTTTTGTAAATAGGCTGTAGTTTTGGAAGTCACAGATAGCTTGGATTTTATGCCTTTGTATATAAAGAAATTTGACTTGATGTAAATAATTGAGATGAATAAAATACAAGTTAGTTCTTATTTACTTATCTCTCAGAGTTTTTATACAAAGAATATAAGCATATAACGCCGTTTGCAATCTTTTTCATTTATCTACAAATATGGATTCACTTGATCAAATATGTGAGATTTGATTTGGAATATTACATATGAAAAATGATCACCTTATCTACTTTTGTATTAAACCATTTGAATTAACATAACAAAATGTAGTCCTTTTTTACCTATAAATATAAACTTTGTTAAACCACATGATTTATTGTATGATATTGTTTTTTTCCTCTTTGCATTTTGTCTATATATTTTTTTTCTTCTTAAGTTAATATTTGATCTAAGTGGATTTTCTTACATTTAGAATTATATATTTATAACAAATTAGTATAAAAAAACACGCTCTAAAATATATAATGATAATAAAGTTTTAACATCGACGAATTGAATAATTTGTCTAATTTTGTTTTATTGCAAAGGAGAAAGTACCGATAACTATGAATTATTTTATGGAGATGTAGATGTGAGATAAATGATATGAATTCCGTACTGAATTTGATATTGGATTGAATTCTAGTACGATACTATACTAATACTAGTTAATACCGAGAACTATTTCGAATAATTTTTTAAATATATAAAATAGTTCCTGATTTTTTTTTAAAATTACAAATAATCCATTATCATATTGTACAATTATACTATATACTTTTAATCTTGTCTCCAAAATTTATAATAATAAATAATAATCACAACTAATATGAAATAATAATAATTTTCAGATATTTCATGTATAAATAATAAACACAATTTATATGAAAAAAGGAAAACATCATCATACAAATATAAAATTAAGAATAATACAAAACATTTAAAATATTACAATTTCAGCTTTTATTATATAATAAACAATAATTATATCAAAACATCCAATAAAAAAACAATAAATATTTTTAACTCTCAAATTATTACAATTTAAAACAAGAGTTCGTGATAAGGAAATAACTAAGTAGAATTGAAACATAAACAAAAACATATATTATTTAATTTAATATCAATTAAATATATTATATATTTAATTAATTAAAATTAATTATTACTAAAATTATAAATATCTTTAATTAAATTAAATTAATAATTATTAATGAATATGATTCGATTTAAAATTTTTTAAAATATATAAAGTCAAATAAATTTTTATTTAATAATTAAAAATATATATAATAAACATTATTTTATAAATAATAATTTTTAAATTATTTATTTTAAAATTTTAAATATTTTTATTAATACTTTATTAATAAATAATATATAAAACATTAAAATAAATTTAAATAAAATAATTTATTTTAAGTTTTATTTTATGTATAATTATTATTAGTAATAAAAATATTTATTTTATTTAAAAATAAATATTAAAAATCACAATAAAATTTGAATTAAATAACTAATTAAAAAACTTTGAAGAAAAATAAAGAGGGAGGGGGGATGGAATTTAAAAAAAAAGTTCGAAAATTTTGCTAATAAGTTCTCATATTTTTCAAAATTTTCAGTACCAGCAGATATATAGCTGGTATTATAAATACCGTAGATACCGGTCGGTATGAGACGAAACACTCTGGTATTGACTGGTATTTACACTCGGTACATAAGCACCTCTCGGGGAATTTTTTAAAAAAGTGAAAATTTTGTTAATAAGTTGTTATATTTTTCAAATTTTTAATATCAGCCGATATATAGTTAATATCATAACCACCGTAAATATCAACCAATAGTGACCAATATTTACATCCAATATATAAGCATTTATATTTTGTATCATTTTTTTACCCATAGGATACATACTATTAAGTACAAAACAAAATTCAAAGAGATGCAACATCATCTTTACTTTAAGAATGACAATAAGATATGGGATGCATCATACAAAACAAAAGTACAATAATTAGAGAGGGAAGATTAAGACTAATTTTCCTTTTCTTTCACTAATTTCAACTTTCCAAATCATCATTTGTATTTAGAATACTTGTGCGTTAAGTTTCTTAATTTTAACATTATATATCATCTTTATTCATATAATTATTAATTAGTCTAATTTAATTCTTAAACTTTGTTAATCAATCTATATTATACCTTTTATTAACGTTTATTAATAGAAAATTTTTCAATTATATTATTGTTCTTTTAATTTCAAATCCAAAATCTTGATATTTCTTGAAATTATGTATCGTTTTTGAATGTTTTGAATGGCAGAATTTGCTTAGGCGATTGACCAATTGTCGTCAAAATTAATATAAGTTATCTTTACGTGTTATGAAATATAGATAGATACGATTAACATATTTTTGTAAAATAGAATACGTAAAGGGAAGAAGCTCTACATACTTAAATTTAACTCTTATTAAAATTTTAATTATTATTTATTAGATAAAAAATAAAATTATTAATTTATGTACTTTTTAATTGTCAATTTATGTTTCTTAATTTTTATTACTTGTAATTTTTAAGTGCCTTAGTTTTGTGTCTTAATTTTATATTTAAGTTTTATTTTAATTATTTTATTTTTTATATAGTCTTATTTCGTTTCCCACACGTCTTTTTCTTTTTTTTTCTTAAGTTCTAAACCCAAGATTGTCTGTTCCTAAAGTTGGTGTGCGGGTGCAATCCCAGTCGTCATAAATTTTTATAAAATAAAGTTAAAATAGAATAATAAAAATAGGTGATTTGGTACTCCTTTTTTTTATCCCCGCACGATTTGTCAAATGTCAGTAAGTCCAATCCTTCAAAACTCAGATTGACAGATGGTGATCGGAAATCATCGAAAGAGATGGCTCAATATGAAGAGTGAAGATCAGTATTGTGAGATCCGTTCCGTTCCGGCCGGGATCTGGAACGGAACGGACAATCATCGATATTGGCAAAAATACCAGCCGGTACCGGTAGTTTTCGGTCGGTACCGGCCGGTACCGACAATACTGGAATATACCGGCCGGTACCGTAAAATTAAGAATACCTAGGGACTAAATTAGAAATTTGAAAAGTTTAAACCTAAAATTTTACCCCCCCCCCGACAGTCACTCCTCACTCGGTCTCACCCTCTCTTCTCTCCTCCCACGCAGCCGACCTCGTCTCTCTCTCATCTTTG
>JANSVA010000006.1:3077755-3090853 GCA_025504915.1 Erythroxylum reticulatum
GTTTTTAACTACTTCAAAAATGTGCATTTATTAAGCCTTGAATGTTTTGAGAATGTGCTGCATGTTTTGCATATAAAGTTTGTTTGACATATAAAGATGATTTTTTAAACAATATCAAGCTTAGGAAACCAAGTTTCCGAAATATGCCTTTTTGGGCAATATACTTTACATGTTATGTGGGTTTATGGTGGTCCCCTAAGTTAAGTCAAATGCACTTTGACAAAAATGTTTCTCCCGCCTACCCATTAGTGGCATGGAGCTCCTCCATAGACTCCCCTAAGTTCACAGCTACTCAAGACCCTTATTAGAATTGTGTAGTACATTATGTTTTGGATCCACCCGAACCATTTTGATATGCTTATGTACTCATGTTAAATTGCCAAAGGTGAAGCATACATAATTTGCAATAACGTAAATTTCTGCATTGGAAAGGACTTCATAAATGGTTTTGCTTATTACCAATTATAAATTATTACCCATGGGCTGAAGCTCACCCCTTTTTCTCCTCCCCCACATCCAGGTGATGAGTAAGATATCGAGTAGACAAGGGTCAGTGCATCACTCCAAGTTTTTGTATATTTTGTATTTGAAGCAAATTTTGTAAAGAGAGGCTTTAGTTGCATTTTGAGCAAATCATGAATTATGTATCTTCTGTATTTTGGAACTTTAAGAAATTAATGTATTTGCATCTTGAAATGCCCACTAAAGCTTTGTAAGACTCTTATCTTTTAATGCAAATGGAATACAATTTGCATTTTTGATCATGACTCTCTTTTAAGTTTGTACACTGCATTTTTAAGTTTCCATAAGGGAAAAGTCGTTTTCGGACTTCAAAGGAAGATCTAAATTAATCCAGGCTGATATAGGTAAATGTGTCTTATCTCTCTTATAGCTTTCCCACGGTATATAGTATAGAGTTTTCGAACTTCTGGGTCGTAAGTTATGGTCCTTGGAAGGGGGAGATGCTTAGGAGTATAAAGAGTTATCGTCTGTAAGGACATATTGTTTGTAATGACGTCATATGACATTAAAATTAGAACAATTTGAACAAATAGGAAAAGACATTACTTTGATTTTTTGTAAGCTTGAACTAGTTTTTTCACCATCATTCTTTAATGTTATGGTATACTTGATAATTAACATATCATACGAGGCAAAACTTTTTGGCCTAGTTCAATTTTGATGAATGTTCTCGATTGAAATGTAATTTATTTTCAATTATATATTTGTTGTATTTTATTATTATTTAGTAACAGATGGTGATCTTTTATACTTATTTTAAGCTCTCTTAAGCGTTACATGTGTGATAAAGCTCAACCTAAAGGCACTATTGTAGAGGCTTATATGTAAAATGAATGTTTAATGTTTTATTTTATGTACTTACATGATATTAAGACACAATTTAATAGAGAAGAAAGTAAGTTAGGATTTCACCAAGATGGTAGCTTATCAATTTTTTCCTAGAAAGTAAGACCATTTGGAACTGGAAAATATGTGGAATTGTGGAGTTAATTAAAGAAGAACTTAAAATTAGCCATTGGTTTATTTTGAACAATTATAAGAAAGTCGACTCATATATGGAGTATGTATGTCACTACTCATACTTTAGTATCTTTTCTTACATCAATTTACATTTTAATTAGAGAGCACAAAAGTGAGATTAGAAGCAAAGGTGAAGTTATGTTGAAGAAAGACATAAGATAAACTTTCCATCTTAGTTTAGGAACCAAGTAATTTATCTTTGCAAAAGTAGAAAAAATTGAACATTATTGTTAATATTACAACATTAATTTTTAGTAATTTTCTTTTTTTTACAGATGATATGGTTACACAATTGTAAATTGCTAGAAGTGGCAAAAGCATTATATTATTTGGCATCTGGGTCTCATATATATGGTAAAAAAGATACAAATATAGTTAGAATTTACATAAAAGAACATGATAGTCGCTTTAGAAATAAAAACTATGGGGTTATTATTGAAGGACAACATAAGGATGAATTTATTGACTTTTGTGGTGTTATCATTGAAATAATTGAGTTAGATTACTTCAAGGATAAATAGTTTGTTCTAGTTAAGTGCAAACAGCTTAATCTTTGTAACAAAGGGATGAACATAAAAGTGAAGGCAATATTACTAGCATCAATGTTAGTAAAACTTGGAATGAAAATAAACCATTTATGATTACAAGTTAAGTAAAGCAAGTGTTATATCTCAATAACACTATATCAGGCAACAATTACAAGTTATGTACAAATCTAAACATTAAAATCTTTTTTAAGTTTGTGAAAGGGAAATTAGTGAAAGGGGTCAAGATAGTGATGAGGTATAACAACAGATTGAATCACAGGAGAATAACGTAGCACTCAAATTTGAAGATGATGATATATTATCTTTTGTTAAGAGAGACGTTAATCTCAATATATTAAAAGCAATCAAAGTATAAGACAATCTTGTCGTAGAAAGGGATGAAGCCTATATTAGGATGAATTATGTGACAATGATAACACTTTCGCTGAGTATAATAGTGACAAAGAGTCAAATTACAATGTAATTAATGATGATAATTTTAAAGATCTTGATTATGATGATTAAATATATCTTGAAAGTGTTATTTCTATTTTTTATTGTAATATTGGTAACAATTATCTTGCTAATGCAATTAATAATGAAGATTTTGAAGATTTTAATTATGATGATTAAGAATGTATCTTGAAAGTGCTCTTTCTATAATATTAGTGACATTTATCTTACTAATGTTAATATTTTTTATTCTATTTTGCATATGTTATCTTTCTCACTAATGTTGGTTTTTCTTTTTTCAATTTTGTATATGTAATGTTTATTTTTTTAATATGATTTTTTTCCTTATGGAAATTCTACATTATTGAACCTAGTAGAAACAAGAGAAAGAAGGTGTTTGTTATAAAAATTCCATAAGGCAACAATGTGCAAGTTCAACCAGATTAGTTAGTTGACTTAAGAAATGTAATTCCTAGTTGACACAATATTCTAGCTCAAATAATAATGAAACTAGTAATACAGGTTTGAAATTTCTTTATGCCTTTAAGTATACATATACTCAAATGTATATCTTCACAGTTTAAATTTGTTATTGTATCCAAAAGAAACAAAGCATCTTCTAGTACAGTGCCACAATGTAGCAACAACAATATTTTGCCTTTAAAAACTACACAACAACATTCTACTTAAACAACAACGAAGTTAGTAGCACAGGTTTGTAATTTTTTATGCCTTCAAGTATAGTTATGCTCTAATACATATTTCTATAGTTTAATAATTTTCTTATCATAATGAAGGAAGACAAGTTCCTTAAAAATGCATTCGAAAAATTTGTGGTAATTATTCAAAATTTATAAATTTTGTAACAATGAATTTGAGATTAATTATATTTTACTTATGGTTCATAGTTGAAATTGAATGTTATGGATATCGAGAACACAAAAGTTTTAAGGTGTGTTACTTCATTATTGAAAAAAGGACCATGGATTACTATTTCAATTTGAACAAGTATTATAATTCTTTTGCTTCTAAAGCAAAGGCATGAAACCATGTACTAGAAAGAATGACTAAATAAATTTGGAATAGTTTATGTGATTGTTGGTCTAACCCAAAAGTTCACGTTTAATTTTTTTGCCTTAACAGTTGCTTACATTAATTTTGTACAATGAATTAACCACTAAACTATGTTTTTTTTCTTCTTAAATTTAGGAAAATTGTAAGAAGGAAAGGGTGTGCAAATAAAAAATAAAAATACCTCATAATCAAAGGTCCAAGTAATTTGTAGTTATTCAAAATGAATGTGTAAGATCTATGTTTACAAGTTATACTTTCATAAATAAGCATTAAATTATTTATTGTACCTTGATTTTTTTTATTTTATAAAATAGAGTGAAAAGGAACTAAATGTACAAAAGTGTGATATAATCATACTATATAAACTCACGTGATATAATCATACTACATAAAATCACTCTCTATAAGAAAGGTAAAGGATCGATGTTATAAGAAGCAAAAACCAATTATATAAGTATAGAAGTTTGCTCAATATTTTTGTTTATTTACTAATGTAGTAGTGATATGTTAACTGAATATTAGTTTTCTTCTTTTATTTTATAATAAGATGTTGGAGATGTTGGAGAAGTCTAAATCAGAGAGTAATGAGCTCAGTGCAGACAAGATTTGTGATACAGGACTTGGTACTTAGGTACTCATTCAAGTTATATTAAAAGCCTTGGCTATGGCCCTAAGCCAGATGTTCCAACTCTACATATAAGGCAATCATTAAACAACTTCAAGAGGAAAACAATAACCTTAAGGCTACATTAAATGCTGAAGTAATCAAGGAAGAAGAAACTCGAGTTAAATTATTAAACTATGATATGTTATTCAAAAAATTACTTTGCCCGAATTATGGTATAAATGATGAGGAAAGTAAAAGGTATTAATTTTGAATCCTAACCTTTTTCTATACTTCTTATGTATACTATAATTTAGCTTTAAAACTTTTTTCTTGAATTATAGAATGGATGAAGTTGCAACGAATGAGTGATCATATTATGAATGGTAAAATTATGTGATGTTTGGTTTAATTTGAATCCAATAATTAGTGTATCAATTTTTTTCATAATAGTTTTAGTTAACTTTAATCAAGCTTGTTATTTCTATAGATTTGGACAACACTTTGGCTAATCATTGATAGTATGTCTAGACATTTTTCAATTTATGATACTTTTTTCTTCGTGGCCTACATGTCTACTCATCATCTCATGAGATCAACGCTCAGAAATCACTTAGTATACCCTAAGCAAACTTCTCTCATCTTTGTGTGCTTCTTATTATCTTTTCACCTTAACTCTTTGCATTCTTATTGCCTCTTATTTTCTCTTTTAAACTTCACAAAGCTCTTCTACAATGGCAAGAAAAAAATCAAAAGGACAGAAGAAATTTTTGGCTTCAACTTCTAGCTATGACGAAACACTTCATTATGGACAAACCTTTGCTTTTGATTCCTCGTCTTTGTCTCCCATGGTAGGTTCTCTAGACACTACTACCGAACCTATTTCTGTCTCCTCAAAGCTTCAAACTTCAGAAATACCCAGTTAGGAGATTCCAAAAGATAGGAAAAAGAAGATTGTTGCTATGTTGTCTCTAGATTATCCTGATTCCTCTTTAGATGACAAAGAAGAAACAATCGAAAAACAATATGCTTCTGACTTAGAAGAAGAAGAAGAAAAGGGAGAAGAAAGAAAGAAGAAAGTGAAGAAGAAGAAGAGATTTTCAGTAAGGGGGAGTTACTTAAAAAGGTGAGATTCCATATACCTATACTCTCCCTACTCATTCCTACTGCAAAAATGTCAGCAAATCGTAAACCTAGTCACAAAGAGAAGAAAATGCCTGAAGTGTATTAGGTAATAAATGATGATGGTTCAGATGAAGAACCTTCTCGGTTGGAAAGAAGACCACGGACCAAAAGAAATGTTACAAAACAAGCCCTACAAAAAGAAACTACCGAGGCAGAAGAAAAAGAAACAAAGAACTAAAGAAAAGAAAAAGAGAAGAAATAAGAAACAGCAAAGAGCCTTTGACCGAAGAAATTATTGAGGATGTCATTACAAGGAATGAGTTGTTCCTCAAAGAGGCTTTATTTGACGAAATCCCTAAGGACAAAAGAACAAAATCAAAGAAATGAACCATTCTTCAAAAGGGAGAGGTTTCAATACCAAAGAAGTTATTCCAATCAATGGAGGATAAAGCAAGATACAAGATGCACTACAAGAAGAGAAAGGTAGTTGCTAGACGCTTCTTGCCTCCCCATTTATTCAATGATACAGGTATTCCCATCATTCCCTATTTTCTTGCTGTTGGTTGGGAGAATTCTTAAACTTAGACAAAACAGTGTGTGATGAACTGGTCAAATATTTTTACACACATATGAGAAAGGAAGAAATTGATGGGAAGATGGTAGTCATCTTTTAGGCATGTGATTACGAGATTATAGTTACAGAGGAAATCTTAGGAGACATTCTAAGTGTAATTCTTGAAAGTAGGACAGACCTTCCTTGTCATAAGTGGGACATTGGTGACATTGATATGGGAGAAGTAGTGAACTTCAATTGTATAAATACTAAAAATGCCCATAAAGGGAGACCCTGGTGTAGACACTTAGACCTTCTTTTAAGATGCCTTGCATTAATTTTAGCTACCTCTATTTTTCCAAAAAGTAGTTTAGTAAAGAGGTGTAGTCTCTTAGACACGTATGTGGTTTATAATTTGTTAAAGGGAAATGAGATGAATCTCTCGGAAATGATCCTGAAGTTCATGGCAGACAAGGGAAGTCACAAGAACACAACTAGTGGCCTACCTTATGGAATGTTGTTGACTAAGATTTTTGCATATTTTGGAGTGTCATTTGATAACCTGAATTGGTATGAACTAGAAAAGTTTCATTCTTCCATTCCTTACTAATTTGGTTACAATATGAAGGACAATGTGTGGGTTAAAAAGAATTCAAAAAGAGCTGCAGGTATCTTAAGTCACAACCCTACAAAAGTTAGCCTCTGTTCTACTCTAAAGCACGAATGACCTAATCTTGCAACAGTTGAGGGACAGTCGCTCTAATCAGGATTAAATGCCCGAATAAATTGACAGCCTCCAAAACCAAGTCCTGGATTTGCAAATTTTCTGTAGGAAAATTCTTCACTGACTATATCAATTGATTTTCTTTCTCATTATATTTCATTATGTTTTATGTCACTTCCTCCATATACTCTTTTGTTTTTGATAATGACAAAGAGGGAGAGAGTTTATGTTGATATATATTTTTGCATATATGATGATATATTTTTCAATGCATATCTCTCAATGTTGCCTCATGATTTCTCAATACTGCCTCAATTATATATGTGATTGATTCTACTGTTGAACTTGTGAAAACCTGTGATATATAAACAATAGGTTCCTTTCTTAAGAGATAGGCTCCTTCTAATTATGTCTAAACATATAAAAGTCACATATATCTTTCGAAATCATCTTTATCTCTTTGAATTTTGAAAAAATATCTATTATTACTTGTCATCATTGAAAAAGGTGATATTGTTAGCTTAAGGTTTATATTTAATGATTTTGATGATAACTATATAATATTTCAAATTTCAAATTAGATTTATTTCCTTGTATAGATAACAATATTTCTTTTTAAAAGGAAATAAAATCGTAGGAAAATTACTTTCTTTCTTGCAGGAACCTTCCTAGTAAACTTTCCTTATTAACATGTGGGAGGATCTTAGCGTTTCGAACAATTAGCTCCAAAAATTTTTGTTCTAGTAGAAATGATATTGAAAATCCAAAGTCAACTTAGAATTAAGATGAAGCAATGACTAGTTAAGGAAACTGATTATTTAAAGAAGAGCAACAACACTTATGAAACAACGAGCATACACAGACTTTCAAAATTTTTGAGTAGTATCTATCTTCTTAAGAGTCATATCATTCTTATTGTGCCTTAGAAAGTGAAATCACTGTATCAAGAGAGAAATTGTTATTTAAGAACTTATTTTTGACTTTACATTTTATTTTCTGTGAGCTTTTAGAAGCTTGTTATACACTTCAAGTGTGAAAGGTTGGAAAACCTTGAAAAATATGTACTTGTGAGTATGGAGAGGCTCGTTAAATTTAATACTCAAATTCTTATAATGAAATACTCAAGTTGGATACTTGGAGATTGGATGTAGGCTTGGGTTGTAAGCCGAACCAGTATAAATCGATTGCATTCTTATTCTCTCTTTCTTTAACTTTTAAATATCTGCATTATAGTGTGTGTATTATTTTTAGTAAGAAGCTCCTTCTGTTTTCAACTTACAAGAGGTTTCCTTCAGTTTTAAGAGGCGTCTTCTATTTTTAAAGTGTTTTAACGAGAGTTATCATTCAGTAGACTCATTTCGTTTAAGCAACATCTCATCCCACAAAAGACTCCTGTTGCCTAATAGACTCTTGTAGTTTAAAAGGCTTTATCGTCTGACAAACTCTTACTGTTTTTATTCGTTAACTAGGATCTGTTTATTATACAAATTGAAAGAACCTACGAAAAAAAAATTTACACACAGTTCACCCCCTTTTGCATGTGTTTGCTTTATCAATGTTCACATATATATTTTATTTGAAAAGGATGATTATACTTTCTTATAATTCTATTCAAGTTTGCAGGGTTGCACGCACACATAAATTCCTTTTACTTTACATCATCATTTAAAGAATTAATTAAAAATAAATCAAATAAAGAAAATTAACCGTGATTTCATATTTGTAACTCCCATTTATGTGAAGAATATAAAGCATATAACACCGTTTGCAATCTTTTGCATTTATCTACATCTATGGATTCAATTCAAATATGCGACTACTTTATTTATGTGAGATTTGATTTGGAATATTACGTAAGCGAAATGATTACTTTATCTATTTTTGTGTAAAACCATTTGAATTAATATAACAAAATGTAAATTTTTTAACTATAAATATAAACTTTATTAAACCACATGATTTATTGCATTATATTGTTTTTTTAAACTCTATTGCATTTTGTCTTTCCACTAATTTTTCTTCTTAAGCTAATATTTGATCTTAGTGGATTTTCTTACATTTAGAATTACATATTTATAACAAATTAGTATTAGAAAAGCACGCTATAAAATATATAATGATAATAAAGTTTACCATCGACGAATTGAATAATTGATATAATTTGGTTTTGCTGCAAGGAGAAAGTATCGACATCTCTGAATTATTTAATGGAGACGCGCCATCATCGGCACTTTGCGCAACAAGTTAAAATTTGTGCTGTGAAGTTGCTGTTTCTAGTCTCTGATATTATCTGCATTCTCGTCCTTAGTTTGGCTCAGATATCACCAAGATTGTGCTTTATGTGGTCAGTTCATACAATGCGAGATCAAAATTCCTGAATTCACAAAGAACGATGGTAGAAAACGACAATAAGACAAAAGATTTGTCATGCTGCTGTTTCTAGTCTCTGATATTATCGCCATCCTTATCCATAGCTTTGCTCAGATATCACCAAGATCGTACTTACGCGGTCAGTTCGCACCACGCATGATCAAAGTTGATGAAAAAAAAAAAAGAAAAGAAGGAATAATGACCAAGTAGAGCCAAGTGAGGAAAAGTTACCGTTAAGGGCTTTCAAAAAGTATATGCAACCCATCGCCGGGTCCGCTCTCTATTTGGCATTTCTTCAGCTTTTTTATCTAGTTCTTGTTAAAAAGCTACAAGTTCAAAGCTTTAAGTGTTCTCGATAGATTGAGTGGTGGCACCTTTTCACCATTGCATGCTTCTCCTCATTGAAAATTTCTGATTTCTTTATTCTTGCTCTGTTCTTGTTTTTTTCCTCAATGACTAAAAAGCACGAAGGAACGACAATAATGGACTCGAATGTACACAGCCAAAAAAGTCAGATTACGCGAGCGTGAAGAAGATCCCCCTCCCTTCGCACAGCCAACAACTTAGCCTCCAACGAGTTATAGTGCCGCGGTCACTGGCCATACCAACCCTCCAAAAGAAGTGATTGACTTCAATTGGCCAGAAGAGCCACCAATTGAGCTGAATGAGGGTAACATCAACCTAGTCCAGGGAGCTCATGGTTTGGATATTGAACTGTTCCCCACCTTCCGAAGCCAATTGGACACCGTATGGGCTAATGCGGTAGTGATCAAGCTGTTGGGACGCAAGCTAGGATTCAGCATGCTCAGAGATCGACTCCTCTCATTGTGGCGTCCTAAGGGTCCCCTGAAAATTTTAGACCTCGAAAATGATTTTTATTTGATCAACTTCAAAGAGGAAGGGGACTATATCCATAACTTAACACAGGGTTCATGGATTATAGCCGGCCATGTCCTTTCGGTCCAACCATGGACTCCAGCGATCCACCCCTCAACTGGCCGAATCACCCATGTTGTAGCATGGGTTCGGTTCCTGGAACTCCTAATCGCCAGATACCATCCCTCAATTCTAACTGCTCTCGGTAATCTGGTCGGGAAAATGGTGAAGATTGATAACAATACGCAACAGACTTACTGAGGACGATTTGCGCGGGTAGTCGTGACCCTGAACATAAGCTCTCTTCTTCGATCAGTTGTGAAGCTTGACGGGGAGGTAATCGGGGTGTCGAACGACACCATGACATGTCCATCACGACCCGAGGCACCTCCTGCTCCAACGTCTTCCTCCGATACCTCGCCTCCGCCAACCCAAGTAGATTCAAGTGGAGTTCCTTCCACCGATCCAACCCAATTAGCTGAATATGAACCTTGGATGCAAGTGACTAGAAGGAATCGCCAGAACCCACCACCCACCACTGGTCCTCGTCGTGATAGAGCCCCCCCATATGATGGCTACTGGATACCGAGGCTTGAGGTTCACAACGCTCTCCTCAACTGAGTCGTATGAAGCTCCAATGGGTCTCTCCCTAACGGTCGTTCCTCCTAGCTCCAATGCGGGCCACATCTCGTCCGCTCCTAACTAACGCAAATCCAATTCCCTAATTACTTCGTCCAAGAGGGACGAAGGACAGCAGAGAGGCTCACGCAGTTATGCTTCTGGACTTACAATTAAACACACTGCTGCATCGTCGTTTACTCCACAGCAGAGTCCCTCCTTGGGCCAGGACTCATCTCTTCCATAGCAGCCTTCCTCCACCGTGGGCCTCCCAACCCTAAGCTCTCCGTTGTAGCAGACCAGGCCACAGGGATTTAGTAGCACCAGGTCCAGTTCGGCCCAGGTAGCATTCCCCTTACCATCGCATGCGGACCTAGTTTTCCCGGACCCAACATTCCCTATACCAATCCCCGTGGGCTTGGGCAACGGTGAAATGGAAGAAGACCCCATTGACCCTAATAGACTAATGAACCCAACACCTTACCAACAAATTCAAGATGCTACTCCCCCCCGTCCCCCTGACCCAGCTTCCGAACATAGGAGTGATGGGGACGCGAATGGATCTTCCGACACGCCGATGGAGGAACTTGCACTCGCACAAGCGACCCTTTATGGTCAGGACCGGGCTAAGCAAGCAACCAATGTTACAACCAGTTCGAGTTAGTTCCCCTTATTTATCGCGTTTATGACGATTTTTATCTAGAATTGTCAAGGGGCTGGCGGTCGAACATTCAAGCCCATCATGAGAAATTATATTAGACTCCACAAGACTCGTCTCATGATCTTGGTAGAGCCTGGTATTAGCGGCGATCGAGCTTTGAAAGTTATCCGTTCTCTGGGATTTAGTAATTCCTTTCGGATTGAGGCGACGAGCTATTCGGGAAGGAACTAACTGCTTTGAAAGGAGACTATCGCTGTTCAAATTCGTCCTGCTCATTGCCAATTTGTTTATGCATGCGTGGAGTGGGACCAACAGTCTTTTGATTTTACCACTATTTACGCGAGCCCGACCTACATGTTACAAAAATTCCTATGGCATTATCTGTCGAACCTTGCAACGCACATTACCATCCCCTAGCTTCTGGGCGAGGATTTTAATGCAAAAATTAGAGAGTGCAGACAAGCGTGGGGGTTCTCGGATTCAACCTATTGTTAGCATTCAATTTAAAGAATGTATGCTCCATTGTAAACTACAGGATCTCGGATTTTTCGGTTCGAGATTCACGTGGAGGAGGGGTAATATCAGAGCAAGGTTAGATCAGGCTTTCGGCTCTCCTTCTTGGTTCTCCACGTATCCAACTTCCCAAGTTACCCACCTGCCTTTTCTTAAATCGGATCATTGGCCTCTCTTGATTACTTTTAAAGATCAGGACCCCCCCAATCCTACGAGTCGGCCATTCCGATTTTAATCAGCATGGCTCACTCACGACTCTTTCTTACAAGTGGTCATTGCTAAATGGCACCCAAGTACCTCGGATTTTAGTAGTGCACTCAAACATTTCTCGGCTAAACTCTAACAATGGAATGCCATGGATTTTGGCAACATTTTTCATTGCAAAAAGCGCCTCATGGCTCGTCTAGAGGGTCTTCAAAAACCTTTAGAAGGCACCGATTCATCCTCCTTCCAAACGCTCGAGGACTTCCTGCGAACTGAATTAGAACACGTCCTCTATCAAGAAGAGTTGTTCTGGCACCAACATTCTAGGAGTCGATGGCTCGGACAGGGAGATCGGAATACACAATATTACCATGCTCTCACCCGTACTCGGCGTCTTCAATCCCAAACCTACTCTTTACCCGACGTCAATGGTATTGAGATTACTGATCCCGAGGCTTTCAGAGGACTTGCACAGCTTAATTGGAGGAATTATACCGATTCAAAGGCCAGTCCCCATTCACTGGGCCTTCATATGTTCATTTTCCTTATCTCCCGTAGCTAATGACTGAGGACCTTACTCGTTAGCTAAGCCCAGAAGAAATTAAGGAGTCATTTTTCTCCATGGAACCCAATAAAGCCTCGGGTTTTGATGGCCTAACTACTCTTTTCTACCAATCCCAGTGGGACATTATGGGACCCTCCCTGATTTTTTTCTTCTAGTGTATCTTTCAATACGAAGTTTCGGAGTCGGAGATTAATCATACCATCATGGTCCTTCTCCCCAAAAAAACCTTCCCCTACTTCGATTTCACAGTTCCGGCCGATCACTCTTTGCACTGTGCTCTATAAAGCACTCACCAAGATTTTAGCCAATCGGATCAAACCATTTCTCACAGAGCTTGTTGCCCCGAACCAATGCAGTTTTATGCCTGGCCGTCTTATTACCGATAATATCATCATCACCCAAGAAGTGGTCCACTCCATGAAATGTAAGACTGGTCGAAAGGGGCTCATGGCCGTTAAAGTGGACCTCAAAAAAGCGTATGACTGTCTAGGTTGGGACTTCATTCACGACACCCTGAAAGATGTTGGCCTTCCTGACTCGCTAATTTCGCTCATCATGAAATGCATTACTACTGTTTCCTTTCAAGTGAACTGGAATGGCAAACTTAACGAGGCCTTTAAGCCATCCCGAGGTATTCGTCAAGGAGACCCACTATCCCCTACCTTTTTGTGTTGTGCATGGAACGGCTT
>JANSVA010000006.1:3090953-3109041 GCA_025504915.1 Erythroxylum reticulatum
GGTGTCTTCTAAAGGTTTTTGTAGACCCTCTAGACGAGCCATGAAGCGCTTTTTGTGATGAAAAATGTTGCCAAAATTTGTGGCATTCCATTGTTGGAGTTTAGTCGAAAAATGTTTAAGCACACCACTAAAATTCGAGGTACTCGAGTGCCAATTAGCAGCGACCACTTGTGAGAAAGAGTCGTGAGTGAGCCATGCTGATTGAAATCGGAATGGCCGACTCGTAGGATTGGGGGGCTCCTAATCTTTAAAAGTAATCAGAAGAGGTCGATGATCCGATTTAAGAAAAGGTAGGTGGATAACTCGGGAAGTTGGATACGTGGAGAACCAAGAAGGAGAGCCAAAAGCCGGATCTAACCTTGCTCTGATATTACCCCTTCTCCACGTGAATCTCGGACCGGAAAATCCAAGATCCTGTAGGTTACAATGGAGTATCATTCTCTAAATTGAGTGCTAACAATAGGTTGGATCTGAGAACCCCCGCGCTTATCTACACTCTCCAATTTTACAGTAAAATCCCCGCCCAGAAGCCAGGGGATGGTAATGTGCGTTGCAAGGTTCGATAGATAATGCCAGAGGAATTCTTGTAACGCGTAGGTCGGGCTCACGTAAATAGCGGTAAAATCAAAAGACTGTTGGTCCCACTCCACGCTTGCATGAACAAATTGGCGGTGAACAAGATGAATTCGGACAGTGATAGTCTCCTTCCAAAGTAGCCAGATCCCTCCCCAATAGTCCGTCGCCTCAATCCGGAAGGAATTACTAAATCCCAGAGAACAGATAACTTTCAAAGCTCGATCACCGCTAATACGAGGCTCTACCAAGACCACGAGACGAGGCTTGTGGAGTCTAAGATAATTTCTCATGATGGGCTTGAAGGTTCGACCGCCAACCCTTGACAATTCTAGATAAAAATCGTCATAAACGAGATAAATTTGGGGAAGTAACTCGAACCGGTCGTAACATTGGCTGCTTGCTCAGCCAAATCCTGACAATGAAGGGTCGCTTGTGTGGATGCGAGTTCCTCCATCGGTGTGTCGGAAGATCCATTCACGTCCCCATCGCTCCTATGTTCGGAAGTTGGGTCGGGGGGATGGGGGGAGTAGCATCTTGAATTTGTTAGTAAGGTGTCGGGTCCATTGGGCCATTGGGGTCGATGGGGTCTTCTTTCATTTCATCGATGCCCAAGCCCGCGGGAATTGGTATGGGGAATGTCGGGTGCGGGAAAACTAGGTCCGCATGCAATGGTAAGGAGAACGCTACATGAGCTGAACTGGACTTAGGCCTACTAATTCCTTGTGGCCTAGTCTGCTGCAGCGGAGGGTTGGGGGTTGGGAGGCCCACGGTGGAGGAAGGCTACTATGGAGGAGATGAGTCCTGGCCCAAGGAGGCAGCCTGGCCCAAGGAGGGACTCTTTTGTGGAGTAAATGACGACACAACAGTCTGTTTAATTGTAAGTCCAGAAGCATAACTACGTGAGCCTCTCTGTTGTCCTTCGTCCCTTTTGGACGAATTCATTAGGGAATTGGATTTGCGCTGGTTAGGAGCAGACGAGACGTGGCCCGCATTAGAGCTAGGAGGAATGACCATTGGGGAGAGACCCGTTGGAGCTTCGTACGACTCAGTTGAGGAGAGCACCGTGAACCTTGAGCCTCGGTATTCAGTGGCCATCGCGTGGGGGGGCTATCACGGGGAGGACTTGTGGTGGGTGGTGGGTTCCGGAGGCTCTTAGAGGACTTGCGCAGCGTTACCTGGAGGAATTATACCGATTCGAAGGCCAGTCCCCATTCACTGGGCCTTCACATGGTCATTTTCCTCATCTCCCACAGCTAATGACCAAGAACCTTACTCGTCAGCTAAGCCCAGAAGAAATTAAGGAGGCGTTTTTCTCCATGGCACCTAATAAAGCCCCGGGTTTTGATGGACTAACTACTCTTTTCTACCAATCCCAGTGGGACATTGTGGGACCCTCCCTGATTCTTTTCTTCCAACATATCTTTCGACACAAAGTTTGGGAGTCGGAGATTAACCGTACCATTATGGTCCTTCTCCCTAAAAATCCTTCCCTTACTTCGATTTCGTAGTTTCGGCCGATCTCTCTTTGCATTGTGCTCTACAAAGCACTCACCAAGATTTTAGCCAATCGGATCAAACAGTTCCTCGCGGAGCTTGTTGCCCCGATCCAATGCAGTTTTGTGCCTGAGCTTCTTATTACCGACAATATCATCATCACCCAGGAAGTGATCCACTCCATAAAACGCAAGACTAGTCGGAAGGGACTCATGGCCATTAAAGTGGACCTCGAGAAAGCGTATGACCCTCTAGATTAGAACTTCATTCACGATACCCTGAAAGATGTTGGCCTTCCTAACTCGCTAATTTCAGTCGTCATGAAATGCATTACTATTGTTTCCATTCAAGTGAACTGGAATGACGAGCTTAGCGAGGCCTTTAAACCATCCCGAGGTATTCGTCAGGGAGACCCTCTATCCCCTACCTTTTTGTGCTGTGCATGGAACGACTTAGACATGCGATTACTCATGCAGTGTCCATCGGCAATTGGCACCCGATCAATTTGAGCAGAAATGGGCCTTCCCTTTCCCATTTATTCTTTGCTGACGACCTCATTCTCTTCTCCGAAGCTTCTATCGATCAAGTCAATGTCCTTCAGAATATTCTAGACTAGTTCTGTGTAGCTTCTGGCCAACGCGTGAGCAAAGACAAATCGAGAAGTTGCTTCTCCAAGAATGTCCCTACTTCGACCTGTCCTGCCTTAAGCAGCCGTTTAGGTTTCCCCATGACAATCGACCTAGGTCGGTCCCTAGGGGTTCCTCTCCTGCACCAACATGTCTGCAAGCGTACCTATCAATACATTCTGGACAAGGTCCATAACCGTTTATCTGAATGGTCCCCATCCATGTTGTTTTTCGTTGGCCGTGTCACCTTAGACCAATCGATCTTAACAGCTATTCCAAGTTATACGATGCAGATTGTCCGGCTGCCATGCAGTTTGTGTGACGCCCTGGAACAAGCCATGAGGCAATTTTTGTAGGGCTCGTCTCACGACAGGAAGAAGATACCCCTTGTCAACTGGGAGGAGGTTTGTAAGCCCAAGGAGTAGGGGGTCTGGGTATCCGACGGATTCGTGAAATGAATGATGCAATCCTGACTAAACTCGGATGGTCCTTGATCGACAACCCTAACGCCTTATAGATCCAGGTGCTTTCTGGTAAATATGTGTTTGACGTGAACCGCCTTCCCCACTCAATTCCTTTCACATGGGGATCGATGGTGTGGCGGAGCATCAAGGCAACATGGCACATTGTGACACAAGGCATGAAATGGAGGCTCAGATATGGATCTATGACGCGATTCTGGCTCGACCCTTAGATCACGGGAGTCGGCCCACTCATCTCCTACTCTACTCATCCCATCCCAGACACACATCTCAGCCTTAGCGTACACAAATTTGTGGACTCCACCAGCAATTGGAACTGGATAGCCTTCCAATCTTATCTCCCTCCACCGATTTGCCAAACCATAGCAGGCACATTTCCTCCTAAGCCATATCTAGGCCAAGATAGGGTAATCTGGGGTGCCTCCGACCATGGTAACTTCACAGTTGCTTCCACTTACTCCACGCTCATGGTTCATGAGGACGAAGTTACGCAAAGGGTCTGGCGGGCCAAGACCTCAGCGGGTTCGATCATTCTTATGGTTACTAGCGAAAGATCGCTTGTTTAGTAATCAACAACGGGTTCTTAAACACCTCGCACCTGACGTTACCTGTCCCCATTGTACATTAGAAGAATTCTCCCTCCATGCTATATGAGACTGTTCGATCGCTTGACAAGTGTGTGCCGCTTTTACGACGGACCTCGTCACTTCGGCATCCTTCTCTCTTCCCACCAGAGACTGGCTTCTCACCAACCTCCATCAGCATCAGAAAGTTTAGGGCCAGGATTGGGCACTTATGTTTGGATTGACCTGTTGGTTCCTCTGGACATGGAGGAATAAGTCTATTTTTTATTCTAATTTTGTGTGGCCTACCTCACCCACTTTTCCCATATTGTCTTTTGTAGATCATATTCAAAAGGCTATCGAGAGGCAGAGCCAGGTCACCATCGGATTCCGTCCCTGCCAAGAGCAACTCATCTGTTGGAGTAACCCACCGCCAGGTTGGATTAAACTAAATACAAATGGTGCATGCAATCGTGCCCAGTTCATGGCTACAGTAGGTGGTCTCCTCCGAGATAGTGACGGCAACTGGCTTGGCGGTTTCACTCAGAACATAGGTTGGTGCAACAGCGAAACTTTGGGGAGTCTACACCAGTCTCTAGCTCGCTTGGAGGTTGGGCTTCTGTCGGATTGAATTGGAAGTGGACTCGATGGTGGTGCACAAGCTTCTCTCTTCCTCAAACACCCGCTCTCAGTCGCGCAACCCAATAGTCATAGGTATCCTAGAACTCTTCAATCGGAACTGGTCTATTGTTCGTCGTCATGTATACCAAGAGAGCAACAGATGTATGGACTGGCCTACCACCCAGGCAGGCTAATCCGACATTGGTGTCCCTTATTTCGATTTTACACCTATTGGGTGCCATAGTATCCTGTTAGAGGATATGTCGGGGATCTGTTTTCCCGTAATTGTTTTGTAACCGGATTACTCCTTTTCCCTTTATACAAAAAGAAAAGTTGATGAATGTGAATATGAGAGTACAACAATTTCCTCTACGATTTCAATTCAGTTTTTCACTTTAAATACTTAAAATCATTACAAGTTCATAGTACATATTCATACAATTCCTTGATTCTCTTATTTAAATTCCATCTTTGAACTCTAATTAGTTAAAATTTACAAAAAATTATCTGAAGTATTTTTAAGATTAAAACCCCAAATTTTCAGTTTAAATAGATAAATATCCCTTTAAGTTTGTATTTAAATACTTAAATATCGTTTTGAATTTTCGTATATAAATTTTATTTTAAAATTTTAAATATTTTTAAGCTCTATTTACTCTGTAAATTTCTTATTTGAATTCCAATTCAAAGTCCTAATTATTTTTATAGGTTTGTAGTTAAATAATTAGAAATTTCCTTGAGAATTTTATTAATTTTGTTCAAACCTTACACACTTCTCTAAACTTATAATTAATACTACAATTGTCTAAATGGGACTCTTAAAGTTTCTCAAGTTAGCTTTATATATATATGGATTTCTTTAATTTTTCAATTATTAGATTCAAAACCTCGACATTTCTTTAAATTATATATTTTTTTAATCTTTTAAATTAGAGAATTTATTTAAGCCATTGACCAATTGTCTTATATGTGGTAGATAAAATTAATATTGATAAAGCAAACATATGCAAGAGGGGGTGAATTGCGTGTATATAAAAATCAAAGTACTTTCAAATCGATAGGATCCTGCTAAATAAAATAAATAGAAGGGTCCTATAAACTTTTGAAAGGATCATATCAATAATGAAAAAGAAAGGAGCTTGTTAATGCTCAAATATAAAGGAACCAATTAATTGAAAGGAGCCTGCTAACGCTCAAAACAATAGGAGCAAGTTAACTTTCAAAAGAAACCTCTTACGATAAAACACAGAAGAAGCCTATTATAAAATTGAAGGAGCCTCTTGAAAATACAAACTTATAATGCGGAAAAATTTAGGAAGAGAGAGAAAATGACATAGTAGATTTATACTGATTCGGCTTATAACGAAGCTTACATCCAATCTCCAAATATCCAATTTGAGTATGTCATTATAGAAGCCAAATAGTAATTGACAAGCCTCTTCAAACTCATAAGTGTACAATTTTCAAGATTCTTTAACCTTCTACACTATTAGTACTATTTTGCTAGCCTCTATAAGTTCTCAACAAGAAAAGTATGAAGGATTTAATAGTCTCTTTTAATAGGGCGATATCACTTTCTAAGGTACAAAGAGTTTGATAAAACTTTCAAGAAATAATTAAGCTCTAAGATATTTTGAAATAATGTAGTTTATGTCTTGTGTGTCTTTTGTAAACGCAGTGACTCTTTCTTAAGTAGATTGTGATGGTAATCATAATTACTCCACCAATTTACACTCAGAAACTACAACACAGAAGAATGATGAAAAATCAAAGAGGAGGAGAAGAAGTGTTTGAAGGTCGAAGAGAGGGAAGCCCTCAGATGTCTTAATCAAACAAGGACAAATGAATCAAGTTAAGATACTCTCATGTGAGACACATAGGACAAAACACAATTTAGGAGCAGCAGAATAAAGCATTATCATATTACATACATCAGAAGTAAACTAAAACGCAGCTTCAAATAATACAATACATAGAGCAAAAACAGAAGGATTAGTAAATCATGTGGGAGGCATAAGACATTTATCTGATTCATGGAAGCACATCAAAAAGCTTCTCCCTCAACACCTATAAAAGAATAGATCACAAGCATCAGAGAATATAGAAGAGACAATACAAAGACTTTATTATTCACATTATATTCAATCATTTGAAAGTGTAAGAATTAAGAGAAAGACTTGGGAGTTGCTAGAGTACTGATTTGTGAGTACTAAGGAGAGTGAAAGACTCTTTGCAAGTGTTTAGAAAAACACTCATACTCTCGTAACCTCGCTTATTTTCTTCATACTAGTTGAAAGCACAACAGTGGGGACCTTGGATGTGGATAGCATTGAAGCTATCGAACCAAATAAATTTATGTGTCTTTAATTTTCTACAATCCCTAATATCTACAATATTAACAAATATTTATCATTATTTGTTGAAAAAGAAAGCAGTAAAAACACAAAGAACTCAATAGAAGTGGTATCAAAGCAATCCGAAAACTCCTTGGGCATTTCTTGGCTACTAAAAGCATCAGAATCATCAAGAATCTTCTGTAAGTAGAAGTCTTTTATTTCTTTAAACTACATTCATAATGGTAAGAAAAGAAATGGATGTCTTCACTGGTAAAAAAGATTCACCATCTGGAAACTCCAGATGCAAGCTCTTCTTGAGTCTTATGAGTGTTATGGGGCTATCGAAGATCAGTATGATGTTGAGACTGATCTGATAAAGAGACTCAAGATGTAAAGACTGACACATTGCAAGTTAATACTTCATTTATCACCAATTATGATAAGAAAAGTACAGAATTGTAACACTGCACAGAAGCTATGGAAAAAACTTGATGAAATTTACGCAAAAAGATGTCTTCCTAACAAGATGACTCTCCTTCCTAATCTTGCTAACTACAAGCTGAATACCTCTGTCTCCCTAGATGATAATCTATACTATTTCTTTAATTTAGTACAAGACTTAGAAGCTACAAATGAAAAGATCTCTGAAGAACATCAGGCTCTAGTAATTCTCAAGGCTTTACCTTTTGAATTCAATGCATTCAAGAAGGTAATTAAGTATAGTAGTGGATAATCCCTCACTGTTAAGAGGGTATTAGACTTACTAATAGAAGAAATAGTAGATGTTAGTCCATTTAAGAAAGAGGAAGAAGTAATGTTTGTAGAAAACAATCATGAAAAGAAATCACATAAGAAAAATAGCAAAAAAGGAAATTGGCAGAAGGGAAGTAAAAAGTATAAGCACACCAAGGAAGGTGAGGAAAAGAAGAAGATGGGAAAAGGAAAGAAGTGCTTTTATTATGATAAGGAGGGACATTTTGCAAAGCACTGCAGAAGGAAGAAAAGGGATATAGATGTAGAAAATGGAGGTGGAGGAAATGTAGAGAAACCAAAATATTTAAGTGGTGATGAGATTCTGGCTGTCACTGAGGACAATGAAGACTTGAGTAGAGAATGGATCTTTGACTCAGGTTGTACCATGCATATAACACCACATAGAGACTGGTTCAATACATTCGAACTAGTCACTACCAAAGTCAAAATGGAAGATTCTGGCCACCAAAGGATAGAAGGGATTGGAAGTGTTTCCATTAACATGTTTGATGGAAAGAGAAGGATCCTTACTAATGTTAGATTTATGCCTGGAATAAGGCAAAATTTGATTTCTGAAAGCTTGTTTGATAAGCAAGGTTTTTAAATTAGATCAAAAGATGGACTCAAAGAAATCTTAAAGGATGGTAGATTCATTATTAGAGGAATTGAAAAGGGTGCATTGTACTATATTATAGGCTCAATTGAAGTTAATCAAGTTATTGAGAAGGAAAATCATGAATCAACCAAGTAATGGCATGCTAGGTTAGGTCATGTAGGGAATAAAAGTTTGTTCCACCTCTATAAACAAGGATTAATTCCTAAACAAAACCTGCAGAAGCTGGAATTCTGTGAATCATATATGCTTGGAAAGCATCAAAGACCTAGTTTTCAAAAGGGAGCACAGAGGGCTACAGAGATCATGGAATATGCTCATAGTGATCTCTGGGGGCCAACTCAAGTACCTACTTTAGGAGGGAAGCTATACTTTATGTCCATTATTGATGACAAATCTAGAAAGTTTTGGGTATATCCGATGAAGAGAAAGGATGAAGCTCTAGAAAACTTCATAAAATGACATACACTTATGGAAAATCAGACTGGAAAGAAGTTAAGATGCCTAAGGACTGACAATGGATTAGAATACTACAACAAAGAGTTTGAAGACTATTGCAGTAAGAAAGGAATCCTAGGGCACAAAATAGTGAGAGCTACAACTCAACAGAATGGAGTAGCTGAGAGACTCAATAGGACTCTCCTAGAAAAGACAAGGTGTATGCTACTCTCTTCGGGTTGCTCACATTCTCTATGGGGAGAAGCCATTAAGGCTGCAACCTATCTAGTCAATAGGCTTCTTACCTCTGCTAATGATTACAAGACTCCACAAGAAGTTTGGAATTGTAAGAAACCTATCCTTACTCAACTTAGGACTTTCGGATGTACAACTTATGCACATCAGAAGGAAGGAAAGCTAGTGCCTAGAGTAATTGAAAAAGTATTCCTAGGATATCTAGAAGGAGTAAAAGGTTATAAGATCTTACTACTCCAAAAGGGAGGCTACAAAACTATTATAAACAAAGATGTAATCTTTAAAGAAGATAAATTCCCTCTGCTGAATAGGAATTGCACAAATTCAAATCTCCAAAAGGAAGTTTAGGAGCAATTAGGATCACTAAATCAATTAATTTCTTTCTTTGCGCCACCAGCATGTGCCATCAGAAACTGAAGAAGGTGGCATTACACAACCTCAAGATGTGAAGCCTATACAAGGCACTAGAGATCATGAACAAAGGATAGAAGAGACTGAAGGGGTGGGTGAAGAAGAAACCCCACACACAACTACAAATGATCCATAAGGAAATCTACAAAACTATAAACTCACAAGTGATAGGCAACCAAGATAGAGAATCCTTAATAGGATGTACACTGACTTTAACTTGGTTGAATTTGCATGTTTTATGGTTGAAACAATAGAATACAAGGCTCCTGAAACCTATGAAGAAGCCATAAGAAGTAAGGATGCAAAATAATGGATGATAGCTTGTGAGAAGGAATACTCTTCTTTAATGAAGAACATAACTTGGACTTTAGTCCCTAGACCTCCAAAAGTTAAACTAATTGAGAACAAATGGTTGTTCAAGTTGAAAGAATGAGTGACAGAAGCAAAACCTAAGATTTACAAAGCTAGGCTTGTAGCTAAAGGATATAGACAAAAGGAAGGAATTAACTACAAGGAGATATTCTCTCCAGTAGTCAAATTCAAAACCATTAGGCTTATTTTAGTTCTAGCTACTTTATATGACTAAGAAATCCATCAAATGGATGTCAAGACAGCCTTCCTGTATAGAAAGCTTAAGGAGACAATCTACATGAAGCAACTAGTCGGATTTGAGGACAAGAATAAGCTAGATCACGTATGTTTGTTACAGAAATCCCTATATGAGCTTGAACAAGCACCTAAGAAATGGAATAAGAAGTTCCATGAGGTTGCTGCTAGTATGAACTTCATTAGAAGTTCATATGACTACTGTCTATACTTTAAGGATCTAGGAATGACTAAAATAGTCTTCATATTGGTCTATGTAGATGACCTAATAATAACAGGAAAAGACTTGAACATAATTCAAAAGGTATAGTCTGAACTATGCATTCATTTTAAGATGAAAGACTTGGGAGAAGCTTAGAAGCTTATAGGAATGCAAATAATTAGAAAGAGGAGGGAAGGAAAGCTCTGGCTAGCTCAAAAGAATTACATTAGAAAGGTTTTAGCTCAATTCAAAATGGAATAAGCTAAACCTAGTTATGTTCCCCTAGGATCTCACCTACAAATGTTGTCTAGCAAGAGCCCTAAGATTGAGGATGAACAGAGAGTAATGGCTCACTATCCCTATGATGTAGGTGTTGGAAGTATTATTTACCTTATGTTATGCACAAGGCCTGATCTAACTCATGCTATCAGTATACTAAGCAAATTCATGGCCACTCCAGGTTTCGAATACTGGAAAAGGTTGAAAAGGGTTCTCAAATACCTATCTGGAACCACTAACTATGGACTATGTTTTTCTAAAGCTAAAGTAACTAACTAAAATTACTTGTCTTTATGTGGTTGTGTGAATGCAGATTATGTAGCAAATAAGGACACAAGAAAGTCAACTTTTGCATACTTTTTCACATTATCAACAAACACAATCAATTGGAAATCACAACAGCAATCAGTAGTAAGTTTATCAACCATAGAGGCAGAGTATTATGCAATCACTGAAGGTGTAAAGGAGCTAACATGGCTATCAGGCATATTAAAAGAAATCAACACTGATATCACTAAGCCAGTAATACATACAGATAATCAGAGTGCTTTGTACCTGAGTAGAGATCCTGCGTTGCACGAGAGATCCAAGCACATAGATGTCAGGCTCTACTTTGTTAGAGACCAAATCGCAAAAGAGGTCTTCAATTTGGAGAAAATAATAAGAGACAAAAATCCATTAGACTTCGGAACAAAGGTATTAACTCAAAAAAATTTACTTTCTGTAGGGATTACTTACAGATTAGTGAAGCCCCATGATGCCGAAGGCCATTCCATCTGATCGCACAAGTTTGGTGAAAACTAGGGTTTCAGATTTCAAAATCACTCTCAGATTCACAATCTGAGCAAAGATTGATGGAGTAAGAGGGAATAATGTGATGGTAATCACAATTACTCAACCAATTTACACTCAGAAACTACAAACATAGAAGAAAGATGAAAAATCAAAGAGAAGAAGAAGTGTCTGAAGGTCGAAGAGAGGGAAGCTCAAGAATATTCTAATCAGACAATGACAAAATGAATCAGCTTAAGACACTCACACATAAGACACATATGACAAAACACAAGTCAGGAGCATCATAATAAAGCACTGTCGTAATACATACTTCAGAAGTAAAATAAAATGCACCTTTAAACAATATAATACGCAGAGCAGAAACAGAGGGATTAGTAAATCACATGGGAGGCACAAGACATTTATTTGATTCATGCAAGCACATCCGAAAGCTACTCCTTTCAACACCTATAAAAGAACAGATCACAGGCATCAGAGAATATAGAAGAGACAATAGAGAGACTTCATTATTCACATTGTATTCAATCATTTGAGAGTGTAAGAATTAAGAGAAAGGTTTAAGAGTTGCTAGAGTACTGATCTATGAGTACTAAGGAGAGTGAAAGACTCTTTACAAGTGTTTCGAAAAACACTCGTACTCTTGTAACCTTGCTTATTTTCTTCATAATAGTTGAAACCACAACAGTGGGAACCTTGGATGTAGATAGTATTGAAGCTTTCAAACCAAGTAGATTTGTGTGTCTTTAATTTTCAACAATCCCCAATATCTGTAATATTAACAAATCTTTATCATTCTTTGTCTCGAATAAGACAGCAGTAAAAACACAAAGAACTCAATATAGACATTTTTCTCAACTAGCCGTTGCTTAATTTATGATATCATTTCCGCCGAAATCTTTGATATTCGAACGCTAAGAAATAAATATGGCAATGTCTTGGAGCTGATTGAGAAAATATATGATTAGCATAATCCTTTTGAATATTGTAGAATTATTTCTAACAAGGTAAGATTGTTAAGAAGGTTCTCGCAAGAAATGAAGCATTATTCTTATAATTTTATTGCCTTTTAAGAATTATATCGTTGCCTATATAAAGAAATAAATTCAATTTAAATTTTAAAATATTATGTAGTTATCATCAAAATCATTAATAATAAACTTGAGCTAACAAATATCAGTTACCTTTGCATATTATGAAATATGGGTACATACGGTGTACATATTCTTGTAATAGAATATGAGAATTGAAGAAGCTCTAGATACTTATATTTAACTCTTTTTATTAAATTTGTAATTATTATTTATTAAATAAAAATAAAAGCATTAATTTTTGTACTTTAAAATCTTTTTATTATTTTTATCTTTTTAAGTGTCTTAGTTTTGTGTCTTAATTCTATGTTTAAGTTTGTTTATATAGTCTAATTGTTATAAAATAATTGATTTTATTAACCATTTCGTCACTTGTGTGTGTGTGTGTGTGTGTTTTCTCTCAAGGCATGAATTGTCAAATGACTCAAGTCACCATTTCGTCTCTTTGGAGTCGACACGGTCTGTCAATAGGTCTGATCATTCAAGACTCAGATTGACAGATGGTGATCGTAAATCATCGAAAGAGATGGCTCAATATGAAGCATCCATTTCGGATCAACATACTACTGATTTTCTACTTAATACAAAATTAAGGTCCTTAATTCTTTCGAAATTGCTATCTGGACCATCTGTTCATTAGTGCTTAAGGATCTTTTTCTCCACCAAAACCATCCACTGCCACTGAATATCGCCGGTGTGGGTAGGAGACATGTTAAAGACGCCGTTGGGTGGTTCAGACATTCATTATACTTTTATACTAGATCACAATTATTAGAATGACTAATAAAATTGCTAATTTGTGATCATAAAGTTATATAGTTCAAGTCACGAAAATAGATTTTTGTGAAAGTATAAAAAAAGACTATACACATTATGACCTTTCTTAGACCCCATAAATTAAAAAATTTTATGCATTTGTTACGTTAACTATTTTTTCATAAATTAAATTAAAGGAAAAGCCGATCAGAAATTTAGATTAAGCCCAAATTCAAGGAGATAATGTCTATTTGAGGCCTAATCCCAACTTGCTGCATGGAATGAGTTTGTGCGTTATTCTAATATTTATATAAACTTGGGTTAATTATCAAAAAGAAATTTACAATTTTGTCAAATTTTTAATTATAGTTTGAACTTTAAAAAGTAGTAATATAATGTTTAAACGTTCACTTTTTTCCAATTCTAGCCCGAGCTTTAAAATATAGCAATAAAAATGTTCAAATTTTTAATTTTTTCAATTCTAATCTAATGTTAGTGTTTTCATTAAGATTGTTGGTATAATTTTTCACTTGTATGAGAAACCTTAACTATTAATATACGTCTGTCAAAATTAACACAACAAATGAAGATTAATGAAACGACATCATTTAATCACATAATTAAAATGACTTTGTAGATTAAAAATATCTAAAATCATATTATGCAGTCTCGACGGCCTTATACTTTGATTTCAGTTTTCTTTTTCATTTTCAGCTTGTTCTCTCGATACTCTTATCCTTCAATTTTCATATTATGCAGCTCAATGCTCTCACACTAAGGACGTTAGAAGAGTGAACTTAAAACGAAGACCTTACTGGTACAGTACGTTGTAATACGAGAGTAGTTTGAGTATCAGAAGAACAAACAGAAAATAAAAGAGTGGGAGCATCAGGAGAACAACAAATAACGTCAAGCTAGAATTGAAAAAAATTGAATTAAATACTCAAAAGTAATATGATTAATTCAATTTAGCGATAGAACTAAAAAAAGAATTTTTTTGTGAAAAAAGGTTTTATTTGAGTGTTATTTTAAGCATAATTTTGAATAAATTTAGGTTTAAGTTATTTAAGAGCCCATAAAAGGATAAGAGAATTGTATACAATTCATATACTATGATATCACTATAAATAGTAGAATTTGATAATGTTGAGACCCGTTATAATCGGCAGTATAGTAGGAAAAGAAGGTTTGGGCAGATTGGTAATTAGGAGAGCATGTAGGGATTTTGAGGGAAATATATGGTGCTGAGTTAAACAATCAGCTAGAAAAAGGAATAAAAGCTGTTGTGCGGGGGGTGAGCAGGACATCATGATGAATCTATTATAAAAAATATGTATTGGGGAGGTTGGCTAGCCCTCAAAGCCTAGCGTATCAATATAACAAAGTTTTTTATCTTTTTTTTGTTTTCTTTATTCCTTTGCTGTTTACATCTTTTGTTTTGGTGTTGATGTTTGGATCAGAGCTTGTTAGGATTTTTGGATCCTAACAAATTGGTATCAGAGCAGTTGAGGTGCTGGAATGGTGGTAACCAAGATGGATTTTAGTGTTGACAATATTGAAAAGGAGATGTTAAAGTTTATGGAGGATCTGGGAACGGTGGATTAAAAAATGAACACCGTAGAGAGGAAGGTTGACAAAATGGCAGGGGATATTGCATCTCTGTTTGAGTGTATGAGGCAGATTCAAGAATCTTTGAGACAGAGAAATTAGGAGGAGACACCACGAGAGGAGACAGAGGATATAATAAATTCGAAGAGTCAGGATGGGATACCCATAGTGGTGGAGCCGACGAGGAAGGAGAAGACTCATCGGAAGTTGGAGATCCCTGTGTTCTACGGTAAAGACTCTTTTGGTTGGTTATTCAAAGTGGAACAATATTTTGATATGAATGGAGTTCAGATGGCAGGAAGGCTATTAGCAGTAGCAGTGTGTATAGAGGGTGATGCTCTGAGTTGGTTTTTGTGGAGAGAAGGGTGGTCGTTGATGGGTGATTGGCAAACTTTAAAAAAAGCAGTGGTTTGACACTTTGGAAGTGCTCAAGCAGGAAATCCACTAGCAGCTTTCATGAAGTTACAACAAATAGGCATGGTGGTAGAGTATAACCGTGAATTTGAAATGGTGTCGTCGATGTTGAGAGGGATTCCAGCGAAGGTGGTGACCACAGCTTTCATAGATGGGTTGAAGGAGGAGATAAGGACTAAGCTACAAATGGCCCAAATAGATTCATTGGTGCAACTTATGGAAATGGCCCAAATGACAGAAGGAAGGAATTGGGCTTTATTGAATCAGACTGCATAGCCCATAAGGAGTGTTAAAGCCCATAATAGTCTAATTGGGTTTGGCAGTGGTGATGTGGGCAATAAAACTTACCTGGCTTATAGTAAAAACCCAGCTTTTTCATCTTTCCCAAATTCAAATTTGGGAAACCCTAATCGAAAACTTCTAGTTAGAAATCGAGCTCCAACAATGACAATAACACCCAATGAAGGTTTAACTCCTTACCCAAATAGAACAATCGAAGCATGACAACCCAATCGGAGGGATTCCCCTTATCCATTCAAGTGGTTGACGACTGATGAGATTCAACAGAAGAAAGTGCATTGGATTTGTTACCGATATGATGCAAAATTTGTACCGGGTCATAGATGTGGAGAAAAACAATTCCATATCCTACTGAAGGATGAAGAGCAACTGGAAGATTTACAAGAAGAAGAAGCTGAACTAGTTAATCAGGTATTAACTATCAAACCTACTCTTGATGTGAATTGTTCAAAACCTTTGACTGAGTTAGAGCTGTCAGTGAGTTCTGTGATGGGTATAATAGGGCCTCAAACTTTTAAATTGAGGGATAGGATTGCAAAAAAGAGGTGATAGTGTTGATTGACAGTGACGCTTCTCATAATTTCGTGAGGGAAGGATTAGTTGATGATTTAGGACTGGTTGTAAGCAATACTACCTTATAGAGTGAGGATGGTAAATGATTGTAAAATCCAAAGTGTAGGAGTTTGTGAATCGGTGGAATTGGTCATTCAAGGTACCTCTATTAGGCAGAATTTTTTTCCCTTTTGACATGAAAAGTGTTGACATAATTTTGGGGGTTGAGTGGCTGGAAACTTTGGAGGACATACTCATTAACCTTAAGAAACAGATTATGAAATTTAGAAGTAATGGAGAGAAGATAAAATTCTATAGAGAACACTGCTTAAATTCTGCAATGGTGTCTTTAAAAACCATTTTTAAAATTCTACAGCAAGGAGGAACTGGTTATATGGTTAAGGAATGAAGTGATCAGAATGTTGTAACTGATTTGTGTGAGTTTGAAGCTGTCCATAATCAATAGGTTGAATTGACTGGTATTACAGAGGAAATCGCAGTGGCGTTAAGGGAGTTTAATTAGGTATTTCAACCAATCTCGAGGCTACCTCCTCAGCGTGACATTGACCATGTTATTACCTTGGAACCAGGATCTAAACCACCAAATTCTAGGCCCTATTGATATCCTTTTTACCAAAAGAATGAGATAGAAAAATTGGTGAAAGAGATGTTAGCTTATGGTGTGATCAGATCAAGTACTAGTCCATTTTCCAATCAAATTTTGTTGGTTAAAAAAAGATGGAGGCTGGCGTATGTGCGTGGACTATAGAGCTTTGGACAAAGTATTTGTACCTGATAAATATCCAAGTCTATGCATTGACGAGATCTTTGATGAAATAAGAGGCTCTGTGGTGTTTTCTAAAATTGATTTGAAGTCGGGATATCACCAAATCAGGGTTAAAGAGGAAGACATGCCTAAGACAGCCTTTCGAACACATGAAGGGCATTATGAGTTTAGAGTCATGCCCATTGGGCTGACAAATGCTTCTACCACTTTCCAATCATTAATGCATAAAATATATAAACCATATCTAAGGAGGCTTGTGCTTGTGTTCTTTGATGATATCCTCATCTATAGCGAAAATCTAGCTGAGCATGTTACCCACCTCAGATTGGCGTTGCAAGTGCTAATGGAAAATGGATTAGTAGCCAATTTAAAGAAGTGTAGCTTTGGGCAGCATAAACTAGAGTATTTAGGGCATTACATTTCTGTAGAAGGGATTTCGGTTGATCCATCGAAGGTAGCAAACATTCAGAATTGGCCAATTCCAAGGGATGTGAAGGCCTTAAGGGGATTTCTTGGGTTATTAGGATAATACAGAAGGTTTGTGAAGGGATATGGCAGCATAGAAAAACCACTCACTAATCTGTTGTGCAATGATAAATTTGAATGGTCAATAGAGGCACAGAATGCTTTCGAAACTATGAAGAAAGTGTTGACTAGTACCCCTATATTAATTCTACCAGACTTCACCAAACTTTTTATTGTTGAAACGGATGTGTCGGTTATAGGCCTTGGGGCAGTGCTAATGCAAGAGGGCAAACCTGTAGCCTATTTGAGTTAAGGTTTATCTCTTCGTAATCAGCTTAAACCAATTTATGAAAGGGAGTTAATTGCAATTGTGATGGTAGTACAGAAATGGAGGCATTATCTGCTAGGAAGGCACTTTATTATCCAAACGGACTAATGAAGTTTGCATTTCTTAACTGATCAGAAGCTTTCGGGAGAGGAATAGTAGAAATGGGTTACTAAACTTATGGGATTTCGATTTGATATCCGTTATAAGTCAGGTCTTGAAAATAAAGCAACAAATGCCTTGTCTAGAAGAACTGAAGAGGAGCTAAAGGTTGTATCTATTGGCCATCATAAGTAGTTGGACCATTTGGAAGACTTGGTACAGCAAGATCTGAAGCTTAAGAGAATAATTCAGATCTTTTAATCCAACCGGATGGTCATCCACCTTTCAAACTGATTGGTTCACACCTCTTCTATGAAAACAAGTTGGTTTTACCCGATTCAGGACCACATATTCATAAACTAATCAGGGAATTCCACACTACTCCTTCAGGTGGACATTCTGGTTTTTTCCGCATTTATAAGAGGTTATCTTGGGTTGTTTATTGGAGGACAATGATGAAACATCCCATCACCGATGGGAAGGGAAAAATAGTAATTTGGAATGGTTTATGAGTGCTTAGAATCGCCTTGATATGTTCATGCATACACATACCCGTAAATAGTAAATTTGCACATGAAAATGACTGTACATGCATTCATGACATTTCCCGGTATATTTGTTAATAAATGTGATTGTTATGA
>JANSVA010000006.1:3130708-3146565 GCA_025504915.1 Erythroxylum reticulatum
TCGTATTTCTCTCTCTTTTCCATGACACTTCTTCTTTTTCTCTTCAATTTTCGTTCTTCTTTCTTCTTAAAATGCAAAACAACAGTTCTTCTTCCAATTATGCCCTTTATCATTAAGAAATGTCCTATTTGTCCTTCCATTTATGCCTTATGTCTTTTATACTTAAGTGTGTCACCAAAAACACCCTTGAATATTCTGACGTATCACTTTATTCTAGAAAAATCTTCTCTATTGTCTTAAGTTTCTAAGGATACCAAAATCCATCAATTCGATTCAGAAATCTGAAAGTTAGGGCCTAAATATTTAAGACTATTGCTAGACTGAAACAGTACACTATACCTAACTTTCATCTAGAAATTGAAAGTCCTAGAGACTAAAATAGATTTCAAATTCTTCATACCCTTTATAGCTCCATGTATCTAGTTTATCTTGAAACAAGAACCATCTCATTTGGAATCCTATAGATCTAGATATATTCAAAATACTGAAGCATGTTCAGTAAAATATCCAATTCCCACTCTTCCTACCGATACCCTTACTTTGATTCAATCCATATTTTTTCAAATCAGCACCAGAAGCTACAATCCTTCATGGAGACATAAAAATAAAAGTGTTAGGAAATCTAAGGGCTCAAGAATCACTTCATTTGGAGGTCGAATAACAAAATTATGGCCGAAAGAATCAAACAAGATTTGGTCCATAATCATGTTGAACTTGTCTCGGGAAAAATGACATAACTTTCACTAAATATATTGGATTAAGATCATATTAGGACGATTTGAAAGAGGATTTTAATATATGCAACTTATAATAAGATCTTGAGGTTAGATTTTATCATATTAAGGGTCAAAATGGTCCAGCACCTAGATATAAACGAAACCAAATAAAAAGCAGACGAATAGGAAAAAGCAGACAAGTGAGGAAAATTACCATAACTTTCCAAAAAGATATTGGATTTGTATGTTATTTAGATTGTTAGAAAAAGGATTTCAAGATGTAAAACGTTCATGAAGACCTCAAAGATAGATCATATCTTCTAAAGGGTAAAAAATGGAACAGAAAATAGGTACAGACTAAGCCACATGAAAAAGCAGACTAATAGAAAAAGATAGACAAATGGGGAAAATTAATATAACTTTCCATAAAGATATCAACTTAAATTTTTTTTATATGGTTCGAAAGAAAATTTCAGGATCTACAATTTTCCTGAAGACCTCAAAGATAGATTCTATCTTTGTAAGGGTCAAAAATGGAATAGAAGATAGGTACAGACGAAGCCAAATGAAAACGCAGACTAATGGAAAAAGACAGATCAATGGGGAAAATTGCTATAACTTTCCCTATATATATCAGATTAAGGTGTTCTTTATATGATTAAAAAGAGGACTTTAAGATCTATAACTTTCCTGAAGACCTCAAAGACAGATAATGGAATAGAAGATAGGCCAGGCAAAAAATAGAAGAAGCAAAACATAAAAGAAGCAAAAAGCAGAAGACGCAAAACATAGAAGATACGAAGTCATCACAGACCATGTGACGTTATCATAGAAAAAGAGAAAAGATAGAAGAAGCAAAAAAAGAAGAAGCAAAACACTGAAGAAGAAAAAAGCAGAAGAAGCAAAACACAGAAGATATGACGTCATCACAGACCATGTGACATCATCACAGAAGAAACGAAAACATAGAAGAAGCAAAACATAAAAGAAGAAAAAAGAAGAAGAAGCAAAACATAAAAGATATGACGTCATCACAGACCATGTGACGTGATCACAGAAGAAGCGAAAACATAGAAGAAGCAAAACATAGAAGAAGCAAAAATATAGAAGATACATCTTCCTTTATAAAGACCATAACTTTCAGCTCAGATGTCTAAAAATTTCATGCTATATATTATTGAAAAGATAAAAGAAATATCTACAACTTTCTAGAAGGAACATTTGCTTAAATCAGAATAGAGTAATTCATATGTTCCCTCAAATACAGAACATGAAGTTTTACATTCATCCCATGTAATGCACCTAGTTCTCGACTTCATGACAAACTTTATGATTCTTAAAGATAGAATTTAAATTTGATGTCTTCATAAGAAATGCATCCATATATTTCTAGTTTAATCCAAATTAAGAATCATCTCGTTTGGATAACTAGAGAAAAAGTTGTGGCTAAAGAATTGAAGCATACTCCTTGAATAATTTTCCAGATCAACCACCCATTTTGTTTCACAATCTTTCTTTAACACAACTCATACCAAGATCACCTTTTCTACTTCATTTATTCCTCATTCTCATCTCCATTTCAAATCAATATCATCCATAAGGAAATTTTAATCCATGATTAATCATGAACACCAATAACAGAACATACACATATGTACATATTCTTCATCAACTTACTACACAAATTCAATTTCATTTTTGTTTTCATTCTACTTCTAACTTTCACCTTAATTCTTCCCATTTTAAAATCTCTTATCCACTAAAAGCACCAAAGCAAAAATATGAACCTCTCCACATTTCTTATTTATTAGTTCTAGTCTTCTAAGAAAAGTTCGCGGTCCAAAGAAGTTCAATAATTTAAGGTATTTGGTGTGTATCACACATGTCCCAAGAAAAAACAATTAGTTAGGGTCCCTTTAGCCAAAGTTTATAGGAAAATTAGGTATAGAATTTATTCCCATTTGAGGGTAAGTTTACATAAATTAGTAGGAAACAACTAGCACCAAATAATTGATTCCCATAGAAATTTAATGTCATCACAAATGCATTTATTTCTTGAGATTCATCTTTTGAGTACCAAGAGCTTTTGTTCCTCCTTTAACAACATATGTAGACAAAGAAGAGTAATTGTATGCTAGAATTTCTTCTTATTTTATGTTATTTCCTTGGTAACTATATTTGCAGTTTTGTCAATGTAATATATATTACTGAAATATTAAGGATGGGTACTTAACAAATGGTAAGAACTGTGTAAGTCTAACTAGATTAAATGTAGTTAGGGGAAAACCATGTTAAATCAAGTGTGTCTAGAAATGTAGAGAGTGGCTCTTGGGTGATCCAATCAGTAAATCTTATCTATCATATATCTATCAATCCAAAGGTTTAAGGTTTAAGGTTTAAGTAGTACTTAAGAACTTGCCTTTCAACTTTAACTTAAAGGATGACTCATTGGGAATGAAGACATATTGAGTCTGCATGTATCAATTGAATCTAACTCATTATTACTTAATTATGAGTACATAGTTTCTTAAGTGTTTTATGAAGATTAAATAATTTAAGAGTTATTACATATACTCAATAGTATATTTATTACATATTTGAAGGGCAATAATCTCCAACAATTTATTTGTATACATTTGAATGACAATGGTTATAAATTTTACCAATATAATATTTTTAAAATAAAATCTAATTAATTAGGTAAATTTTACAAAAAGTAGTTAAAAGAAGCATTCTTTTCTTGATCAAGGTGTTTTGCTGTTAAGAGTTATGGTACTTAAAATGTCTCATTGACAGATAAAAGTTTTTTTGTGACCTATCAGATTAAATGATTATGCACAATTATTGTGAATGACAGGAGGAGATTCAACCGAAGAAAAAGCACATATAGTCGATGAGAACAAGAGAAATTCTATATATGAACAAATAATAATAATATCTAGAGAGTAATTGAAATCGTGTGAGGTATTTATGAGAAATTTGGAAGAAAATCATAGTTATGAAATGTAATTATGAGAAATTTGATAAATAATAATAATAATAAAATGTGATCTAAATCCTCTGTATAGAAATTAGATAAAGAGATCAATTTTTTAACTTCTATAAGTATTAAGAAATTAACCTCTAATATGCTTTATTCTACATATTCTTAATTATGACTAGATTACAGGAAAATTGGGCATATAATTTATTCCCATTTGAGGTGAGGAAACTCAATGTCATCACAGATACATTTATTTCTTAAGATTTCATCTTCTGAGTACCAAGTCCTTTTATAACTCTTCACAACTCTTACTATAAAGGGTTGATATAGAAGTGTATTTTTATTGTAGTAGGACCCTTATTTCAAAAGGGGGATGTCCATTTTATAGGGGAAATGTTGCCGAATTTTTAATAGGATCCTCGTAAAATGTGATTTTGTAATTAAAACAGGAGCTCCTTAGTTTTAACTTACGATCTTATTTTGGAGGAGACTTATAATTATGCAAATTATTGAGGATAACACCTGATGGTTGAATTATTTGAGTATAGTTAATGACCTATATTGAGTATAATATTTCATGGAAACTGTTTTCATATATCCCGCTTTCTAAACTAGTAACGATTTTGTTGTTGGTTTTTCATTCTAGCTCCATCATCATGATCTTCCTTCACGTACTTCAGGAAGATCCTTCTACGTTTCGGTTGAGGTTAGTGATTATGTTTTTACTACAGTTTTATGCTCTTGATTTTTTTGTTTGCGGTATGAACTTCCCATTTGAACTTCCTGCATTTTTTTATATGGTTTGCACGATGTGAAACTTGTTTGTAGTATAAACTTCGGTTATGTATTACTTTATACATGACGAGTTTGACTTATGTTATTGCTCCAATTACCTTAATTATGTGAATCCATTATTTGATTGATGCTCTTTTAAATGATGAGGTTTTCTTTACTTGTTATATTGATATTTTTGCAAGGCATGTTTTTATGAAATTGTATATGTTCAACTAATTGATTAAAATAAGTATTCAAAAAATATTAATATTTTTATTAATACTTATTTGATTAGAAAATTGTTTAATATTTAATATCCATTTAATATCAAATTGTTATCAATTATTGTCTTATGACATATATGATTACAAATATATATGTTGGATATTCAGTTTAAATAAACTAGGAGCCTAGGATTCAGAACGAGAACACCTGATGTTTAATCACAAGTCTTATCTGACATGTTTTGTTATACGTGGCTAATATAGCAGACTAACTTTAGATTCACTAGTTTAAAATAACAGTTCTCTAGATATGAGTTTCTGGGATAGATCTTGGATGTATAGACGATTAACCCCTAATGGTTTCATTAATCCTGAATTTGTTGAGGGAGTTTATGCGTTTATTCATTATACATGTTCTCAACCTGCATATATAGATAGGTTAAAGATCATATGTCCATGTAAAAAGTACAAACACAAATGTTTCCTTACTATTGATGAATTTAATTTGCATTTGCTGAGACAAAGGTTTGTCCCAAATTATTTTGAGCGGACACGACATGGGGAATCGTTGATTTCTAGCACCTCAAGGAGTAATGAACCATAATCGTCTGTCAACTTAAATGAGTATGAAGAGGAGATTGGATTTAGAAGAAATTATGTTGATGGAACTGAAAATTCGTACATGCAAATGGTTTATGGTAGGGTCGGTTATACCTTTGAGGCAAATAAGGATAATGTTGAAGAAGAACCTAACCCACAAGCAAAACTTTTTTTTTTTTGAGTTACTACAGTTAGCTGATCGAGAATTGTGGCTAAATTGTGAGACAATGACCTAATTGTCTTCAATTGCTCGAATATTGATCATAAAGTTTGAAGGGCATATTTCAGATCATAGTTTTGATAAAATTCTGGAATGGTATAATAAATCATTGCCTGCTGATCATACAATGGTTGATAGTTTTTATAATATGAAAAAACTTATTACGAGTCTTGGTCTGCCTGTGGAAAAGAATGATTGTTGTCGGTTAGGATATATGTTATATTAGAGAGATGATGTGAACTTAAAAGAGTGCAAATTTTGTGTTCAATCCAGGTTTAAATCTAGAAAGTGTTCAATAAAACAGAAATTAGTAACATAGAAGTGGATGTATTATTTCCCGATAACTCCGAGACTTTATGCTTCTGATGTTACTGCATCTCACATGAGATGGCATGCTGAACACGAACAGGAAGATGGAGTAATGAGTCATCCATTTGATGCACTGGCATGAAAACATTTCAATGACACCTATCTTGATTTTATAGTTGAATGTCGAAATGCTCGGTTGGGATTGTCGACGAATGGATTCCAACCTTTTGGTCAATCCAGGTAGTAATATTCTTCATGGCCAATTATAATTACTCCTTATAATTTACCTCCTTGGATGTGTATGAAAGAGGTATGTATGTTCTTGACAGTGATTGTGCCAGGGCCAACAAATCCGAAGCAAAAATAGATTTTTTCTTATAACCATTGATATCTGAATTGTAGTAGCTTTAGGAATATGGTGTTCAAACATATGATGTCTCTCTGAAACAGAATTTTGTGTTGAGACCTGCTTTGATATAGACCATTAGTGATTTTTCGGCTTTTTCCATGTTATCTGGATGGAGTACAACTGGAAAATTGACTTGTCCTCATTGTGCCAATGATTCTAATGCGTTCTATCTTCCAAATGGAGCTAAAATAAGTTGGTTTGACAATCACAAGAAATTTCTTCCTTTAGATCATCCGTTTAGGCGCAATAAACATAAGTTCATTAAAAATCGGATGGTCATAAAACTTCCTCCTCCTCTAAAGGCTGGTGAAGAGATTTTGCAAGAGATTGAGGAATTAGGATTGCTTAAAGTAACAGAATTTAAAGCCAATGAAGTAAATACAAGCATTAGTCAAAACTTTGGTTGGAGAAAACGAAGCATATTTTGAGATTTGCCATATTGGAAAATGAATTTGATACGTCATAATCTAGATATGATGCATATTGAGAAAAACATTTTTTGACAACTTGTTTAATACCATTATGAACATTGAAGGGTGGACAAAAGACAATGCAAAATCTGGAGCTGATTTGCAACTTTTTTGTAGAAGATATGAGTTACATAAAGATCTTCGGACCGGTAAATATCCTAAAGCATTTTATACTTTGGACAAGAAACAAAAGGAGCATTTGTGTGAATGGTTAAAAAGTCTAAATTTTTCATATGGTTATGTTTCAAACTTGGCTAGGTGTGTGGATCTCAGGAAGCACAAATTATTTGGGATGAAAAGTCATGATTGTCATGTTTTTATGCAAAGACTAATTCCAATTGCATTTCTGGAGTTGCTACTGATTAAGGTATAGGAAGCTATAACAGAGTTAAGCTTGTTTTTTAAAAGCTTAGCATCATCTAAAATCAAGTTGGATGAAATGGAAAAACTAGAAAAAAAAAATTCCACTTATTTTGTGCAAGTTAGAAGGGATTTTCCCTCCAAGATTCTTTGACTGTATGGAGCATCTACCGGTGCATTTAGCACACAAGGTAAAACTAGCCGATCCAGTTCAATATCGATGGATGTATCCATTTGAGAGGTAAATCGACATAAATTATTGCAATAACCATTTTCACATGCTTTATTTATAAAATTGTAATAATCATTTTCTGTAATATAGGTATTTGCATCACTTGAAAAAATGTAAAAAACAAAGCCAGAGTTGAAGGCTCGATATGTAATGCCTATTTAGTAGAAGAAGTTAGTATATTTTGTGGACATTATTTTGAGCCGCATATACACACAAGAGAAAGAAAAGTTCCTCGTAATGGCGATGGGGGAGGAACGATTGGTTCTGATGGAAACATGTTCATTTTCATATATCTTCGACGAACATATGGATGTGCAACAAGAAGAATGTTAACTGGGCAAGAAGTTGAGGCTGCACATGATTATATTTTATTGAACTGTCAAGAGGTTATTCCTTATGTCCAGTAAGTTGAACATGATTATTTCTTCATTTTAAATTATGTGTAGTTCATTACTGGAAAATGTCATGATGTTTTTAGATTAGACGAGGCATTGTTATGCGAGATAATGCTGAGTATCACACATGATGATATAAATAAAGAAGTTGGAAAGCACTTTCCTCGATGGTTTGAGAGATATGTAAGTATTCACTTATAAATATTCTTAAGGTTCAAAACTTCATTTAACTATACTCTCTGCTATGATAATTTATTTTCTGTAAGCCTTAGAAAATCCAATAGAGAACAAGTTCATTTGTGATCTTGCAAAGGGGTCTCTGCGAACTGTTTAATCATATCCTATGTATTTCGTGAATGGATACAAATACCATATAGAATATCATAGACATAACATGTCAACAATAAACAGTGGAGTTTCTATAGAGGGAGAATTGATGGATTGTTATGATAAAATTATTGAAATACTTGAAGTTGAGTACCCTGCTTTGCCAATTAAGCAATGTGTGATATTTAAATGTAATTGTTATAACCCAACACCAAATGTTGGAACAAAAGTGCATAGCTAATACAATCTAGTTGAAATCAACATTCGAAGAAGATTGAGACAATTTGAACCTTTTGTCTTGGCTATGTAAGCAAAATAGGTGTATTATATCCCTTTTCCAAGCTTACGACAAGATAAGACAGATTGGTTGGTAGTTTGCAAAGTTAAATCTAGAGGTGTTTTTAAATCACATGGAAAAGGAGAGCAGAGAATTGAAAGTGAAGCATTTCAAGAAGATGTCACTTTTATAAATGCATCTGTCACGTGTGACGATAATGAACCTTTGAACGATCCATCTAATGAATATGTCAATATTTCCTCTGGAGGTGATGACGAGGGGTCAGGGATCTGAAGATGAGCCAGATTTTGATTCTTATTCTTCTGAAGAAGAAGATGATTGTAATTTACAATTAAGTTATGATAACGATTAATTTGTGTTTGTATTTGAATATTTTATTCAACAAATACATTATTTGTATTTAAGTATATTATGTAAAGTTTTTCATTCAAAATCTTATTCAAGGAATGTCAACATGGCAACTGGTTTCGGATGATAGTAATTCTTTCCGTTAGGAAGAATGTGGAAAAATTGTCCCAACCTAAGGAATAAACACTGCAGGAAATATTGTTGGTTCATACACTAAGAATCGTTTGCTTTCCATGGTCGATCTTCTACTTCAAGGTGTTTAGTATGATCTAGACAACATCTCTTTCCTTATTATGTTCATATAATTTCCTTTGTTGAAGTTATTATAGATATTCACATTTGATGGTCTATCATACATATTGCTTTAAGCTTCCTTTATTCTCGAAGAGGACATTTATGACCATAGAGGCGAGAGTAATGTCACAACAGGCTCTAAAGGAATAGGGAGATCGATTATTGTGAAAAATTCATCAATTCCTCAAGCCTTGTATGCATAGTCACGTATGCATTAATATCTAGTATTGGTTCGTTAACGGTTTACTAATATCACAGTTTCAAAAATTCTTAACTAATTTTATTTTAGGTAAATATGTTCCCCCTAGTAGTTCATCTGAAGAATTAGTGGTCCATACTAAGAGCTGCGACTCATTCACTGTTTCCTCTACAAGTATAGCTATAGCGGAAACGCTATTGCAAGAAGGTGTTTAAAAGCCTACACTTGGTGGAAGAAGTTTTACTGTTTCAATTGGCACGTTTGAACATGCCAGGACCCTTCTCGAGAATCCAGACATCGGGGACTCATTTACCTTACCGACTCCATGTCACATGGAATCAAACAAATTAATTTTATCACTATTATTTATCGATGCAATACATTATTAGACTAACCTTTAAAGTTGATTTATTGTTGTATCTGTAATAATTTTTTAAACAATGCATAATTATATGATTGTTAAAGTTCTTCATTTGTTGTTGTTAAAAATTAGTGATGCTTTAACTCCATTGCCTTATTTCCTTCTTCATATATTGTGTAAAATATTGAATTCAAATTGTTATATTTGTAGAGAATTCGATAAACATTGAATTTTAGGTAACAATATGGGCCCAAAAAGACAGCGTGAGGTTATGCGGTCAAGGTTTAGAGGCATGTTCGAAGCAACTAATTGTGAAGGTGGAACGTCTTCATCTACAGCTCGCACTGACTCGCCTATTCCCCCTCTAGGGCCGACTACTCCTCATGCTACACCATCTCCTTCCCAAACTCATATATCATCCAATACCTCTTTATCAGATGGAGGAGAGGTCCGCCACCCTAGAGTTGTAGGACCTGATGGAAGAAAGTATGTAACAGTTATCAATGAACAGTAAGTTAAATCACATTTACTACTATTTGCTTTTGATTAAGTCTTAGGTTTATTAGTTTTTTCCCAGTATCAAATTACATCTTAGATTAGGTTAGATCCATCTGGACTGGGTTCCAGAAATATAACTTCCACATTTAAGCAAAGGATTAATCCTGAGGGTTATGTGTAGAAGAAAATATTTGAGGCTACAAAGCAATTTTACTTTCAAGAGTTTGAGGTACAATATATATTTATTTTCTTTTTATATTGATTTATATACACTAATTAGATAAATATTATTACATTATATATAGTAGTCTAATTTTTTTCTTCTTTTTTCAGAAAGAATTTTTCTAGGATTCTTTTTTCGACGCCAGCATGTATAAAGTATGGGAGAAGCAAGCTCGTACACGTTATCGCGACTTCATTGGTGTGATACACAAAGCTGGTCAACGACCACATTATATTTCGGAGAAAATTTGGAGTCGTTGGCATGAGTATTGGGCATCACCTAAGGCAATGTTTATCTTAGGGCGTAACTCCACAACAGACATGAAGGCCCAGGAGGAGAGAGTCTTCCCATACATACAGGAGGATCAATAACCCACCATGAGCATGCACAACTACTTGTAAGTATCTCAACTTGACACTTATTTTGTAAATATTTTGCTTTGCTGTATTATAGATAATGATAATGGTACTAATGTCTGGTGCCATTTATGGCTTTGTTGAATTATTTTCTTTATTTAACAGGGGGTAAATATCACAAAAATAGAGAAAATACTGCCGAAATTTATGTAAGAATTTATAGTTGATATCTAATAATTAGGTTATACGTGTAGGAAAAGTCATTGGGCATTAGGCCTACACCTATTCAGTTGTTTTTGCAAACTCACACGAAGAACCATGACGGTGTGACATTCATCAACAACCGATGTAGAGAACTGAATGTATGTGAAATTAATTCATTATTATAATTTCTTAATAATAATCCCTTACTAATGTAAACAGCTTCCTAATAGGACCAGATACAACAAAACATTCAGCAACAGTTTCAAGAGGAACAACCTGTAGATGACACTCAGACGTATCTTGTTGTTGTAGGTGGTAGGGACCGTCGTTGAAGGATATTTAGGCTAGGCTCATATGTGAACACATGTTATTCACAATCTTCCATATCCAGTACAATAGTGTCTACTAGGCCAACAGACAACAATGAAGTCATCAAGCTTCGGGCAATTTATCGATGATTTTGTTCGTCGTTCAATTCTGTCAGTAAAGTAAATTACCGACAAAAGCCTCCAGTTTACCGACGATTTTTTTCCGTCGATAAACAACTAATTTCTTGTAGTGTATTATAACTATCTTAAATTATTAATTTAAGCCATATTTATTTAATTTGAATCAAGTTTAAGAGCTGAGTTAAATTATCATATTAGTAATAGTTGATTAGTTCACATCTGATGTTCATATTATATTGATTTCATCGTTATCTTTTAATCTAAATCTTTAAAAAAAAGGTTTTTCTAGAAAATTGAAATTTTTTAAGAATTTTAAAAATCAAAGAGTTTTCTAATATTTCTTAAATTACAAATGAGGTTTAAATCTTTTACCCTAAATTAAAATATTCTTAAATATTACAAAAAGATACATTATTAATTTAGTTTATATTAATCATAATAATTATTAATATCAACAATTTAACGATTATATATTCGCTTCTTTCAAATATTTACGCAATCTAAAAAAATGCTAATAATCACTTAATAATTACTTAACAACTTCATGAATAATTCTAAATTTTGACATACTTGTTTACATTTTAAATTCTGTCAAATTCACATCAAATGATAGATTAAATTAAGAAAAAGTTAAAATTTATTACTTTAATGATCCTCGTTATTATCATAATTGATATTAATAATATTCCTCTTGTACATTATAAACATTTACTTATATGCATGGATAATGAATAAACATTTGATAAGATATTTTGCTAAGATATCTAATTAATTATTTTGGTCATTGTTGATAGTTAGATATATTTGATACATCGATATGATTTCTTTATCTCGGATAAGATAGGATATAATGGAATTATGAGATTAAAAGAAGTTATTTCATGGATTATCAAAGTTGTATGAATGGGCACGTTACTTTTGATGATGGAAAGAAATCTAGGTCATTGGTAAAGGAGCACTTTGCACGGATGGACTGTCACACATAAAAATTGTGCTTCACACGAATGGTTTAAAAGCTAACTTGGTAAGTATTAGTCAAGATTTGTGATGACGGATCATTAGTTAAGTTCACTAGTGATGAGTGCAAGGTCTTATTTGAACAAGGAGAATGTTCAGTGAGTGGCAAAAAATTGGCAGAAAATTGCTACATATTGCAGGTCACTATCTCTTGCAAATTATCCACATATGATGATAATATAAATCTATGGCATCAAAAGCTTGTCCACATCAAATATGATCTTATAAACAAATTGACCAAATTCGAAGCAATGAGAGGCTTGCCTATGATAAACAATGATGACAAGACTATTTGTAGTGTATGTCAAATGGGAAAATAGACGAGAATGCCATAAAAAAAGGTTAGACACGTTACATCCTCACCTATATTGGAATTAATTCTTATGGATTTAGTAAGTCCAACATAACATGCTAGTATTGGTAAAATGAGGTAGTTTTTGACATGTGTTGATTATTACTTTAGATATACTTAGGTATCTTTCTTGAAAGAAAAATATGTGCATTTCAGACATTTAGAAGTTTATACGTACAGATTACAAATTAGAAAAATATGACAGTTTTGAGAATAAGATTTGATCATGGAAGAGAGTTTGAGAATGCAAGTTTCAATGACTTTTGTGATAAATATGGTATCATGCAAGAGTTTTCAGCACCTAAAACTCCACAACAAAATGAAGTTGTAGAAAGGAAGAATTGAACATTTTAAGAGATGACCGGATCTATATTGAATGCAAGAAAAATATCAATGAGGTTTTGGGTTGAAGCAGTAAATACAACATGTTGTATATGCAATAGAGTTCATCTTAAAAACATCTTGAATAAGACACCTTATGAACTATGGACGGGAAAGAAACCTGATGTTGGCTACTTTCATATATTTAGTAGCAAGTGTCACATTCTCAAAGATTGAGAATAGCTTGGGAAATTTGGAAGTAAAAGTGATGAAAGCATTTTTCTTGGATATTTAATCCATAGTAAGGCATATCGTGTGTTTAATCAAAGAACTAAGACGGTGATGTAATCCATAAATGTTATGGTAGATGAAGCGTATCAAATAATTGATAAAAAAGTAAATGAAAATCTTCAAAATCAACCTTACAAATCATAACAAAGAAGTAATGAAGCAAAACTAGAATCTGCCCAAATTTACAGTTAATTGCTAAGAGTAAGGAAACTGACCAGATAAAAGACCAGTTAGTTGCTATGGAGGAAGAAACCAACCAGATACCTTATATATAAATAATCTTTATGAATAGAGAAGATTTAAGGGAAGGTGATTCTAACAAAGATCCTCCATCACAAATCAGATGAAGTTATTTTATTGAGAACGTGATTGGTCAAGTTAGTGATAGAAGGAAAACAATAGAAATAAAAAGGATAGATTATTGGTAACTTACAAGACTTTTATGCTATAGTTATTCATTTGAACTAAAGAATATAAAGGAAGCATTGCAAGATGAATTCTAGATAGCAGCTATGTAAGATGTGTTAACATAATTTGCTCGAAATTATACTTAGGAATTAATTCCAAGACCATCAGATGTGAATGTAATTGGAGAAAATGGGTATTTCGCAACAAAACTAATGACAAAAGTAATGTGAGAAGAAATAAGGCTAGGTTAGTTGTTCAAAGATACTCTCAAATTGAAGGCATTGATTTTGATAAAACTTTTTCTCTGGTGGCAAGAATTGAGCCAATTAGACTTCTTTTGGCCATAGTGTGTGTGAAAGGATTCAGACTCTACCAAATGGATGTGAAGAGTGTGTTCTTGAATGGATTTTTATAAGAAGAGTTATATGTTAAACAGCCAAAAGGTTTCATTGATTTGATTACGTATTCAAACTTGAAAAGGCTTTTTATGGTCTCAAGAAAGAGCTAAGGGCTTGATATGAGAGACTCATCCATTATCTACTAAATAAAGGATATGAAAGAGGTAGCATAAACAAGACTCTATTTCTAAAAAAAATTATATCTAATTTAATGATTGCACAAATATATGTTGATGATACAGTGTTTAGTTCCACTCATCTGAAGATAGTGGACAACTTTGTAAAGATGATGACACATGAGTTTGAGATGAGTATAGTGGGAGAATTGAATTTCTTCTTGGGATTACAAATCACGCAAGTGAAAAGTGGCATCTTTTTGTCACAAATCAAATATGTAAAGAATTTGGTGAAGAAATTTGGCCTTCAGAATGAACGGCATGTTAAAACACCTACGAGTGTGTTAACAAAGTTGAATAAAGATGATCATGGCAAAGGTGTTGATGTAAGTTTATATAGAAGCATTACTAGGAGTTTGTTTTATCTAACTGCGAGTAGACTTGATATTTGTTATAGTGTGAGAGTATGTTTTCGTTATCAATCCAACCTTGACAGCAGTAAAGAGGATCATTAGGTACATTAGTAATACTTTTAAGTTTAGATTATGATATTCATATGATTCTACTTCTTGTCTACCAAGTTATAATGGCACAGATTGGGCCAAAAATTTAAATGACAGAAAAAGTACATCAGGGGATTCTTTCCTTATTGGCAATAAACTGATTTCATGGTATGATAAGAAATAAAACTTCATTTCGTTGTCGATAATAGAAGTAGAATATATTGCAACCAGTAGTTGTTATTCTCAACTTTTGTAGATGAAATAAATGTTGGAAAACTATGGAGTTGCTTAAGATGTGTTGATGGTTATGTATGATAATAAGAGCGCCATAAACGTCTTCAAAATTTTAGTTTAGCATTCGAGAACCAAGCATATTGACTTGAAATATCATTTCATTCGAGAGCTTATGGAGACTAAAGTTATAACTTTTTCATATGTAATAACTAAAAAGCAAATGACCGATATTTTTACGAAAACTTTTGATTCGATCAGATTTGAATTTCTTCTAGGGGCTTTAGGATTATGTGCTTTACATTTTTATGTATTTCTATATAGTTAAAAAGAAAAAATCATAAATGAATAAAAATCCTATTTTTTTCTTACTTTTTTAACTTACAGTCTCACACCCCTTTCCCGTTTTCCTCATTTTTAAAATTTTGCCTTAAAATTAGTTTGTCTCTCTCCTTCATTTTTTATTACTTTGTCTTTCTCACAACCACATTTTCCTTTTGGCTCTTTAGGTTCTCTATCTTGCCGTCACCTCACCATCATTTGCATCAGCCATCTCTTTGTTTAACGCTTCAATTGGGCAAAATCCAAAAGTCAAACATCTTCCCATCTCTTGGAGCGATCATCAGAGGCATCTCCACCATCCACCACTAATCCACCTAGGCATTCCAATCGTCTCTAACAACACCCACCTCATGGGATGGCAATAATCTGAGCTGACTCCTCCTTGATAGCACCCATCGAAATTTCTGATCCTCCCTCCATTCGAGTATCGTCTATTAATGATGATGTACACCACATTTTGTCTCACATGATTAGAGAATCATTTGAATCCTCTGCCTCGAAGGATGCCCCTACCGAACCTCCTACTCCCATACCTTCAGTTGCGTCTAAACTAAAAGCTACTCCTTCTACTTCCTAACAGTTGGTGAAACACATTACCCATAAATCAGTTTAGTTGCCTTGCCAATAGA
>JANSVA010000006.1:3232205-3249643 GCA_025504915.1 Erythroxylum reticulatum
GGTTTGTTAAAATCGGACAAATATTAAAACAAGAAATAGAAGGTAACATAAATCTCAACAAGACGAATAAGATGATGATTTGCACCGCAGCTGTTGCTTTTCTGACTGTATCAGCGTCATAACCTGCAAGGTCAACACCATCAATAACAGAAAGCAAAACGTCCATGAAATCTTCATCTTCACTTGCCACTTGTCCGGTGTTTCTTCTCCGACGATGTTCCTCTAACCATTCGGTAGTGATATCATCGAGTTCTTTAGCAGTTTTCTTCATGGCCTTTTCATGGCCACCCAAATCTAGCCACCCAAGCAATGGAATTGCATCCCTCAAGACATACAAACCTGATAAATGAAAGAACTCTCTCACTGTCTTCTGGAATTTCTGACCATCTTCGTTGTCACCTGTAGCATTAGCATCAGAATATCTCTTCCCCACGATCATCCTAAGAATCACGTTCATGTTTATTTTACCAAACCATTGTTTCATCTCAACCAAAACCTGGTCTGCCTCATCTTTGCTCCGTAGCCATAATTTGTAAAGATCTTTAATTGAGCTTTCTACCTCAGAAGTCCTAACGTGTTTTAGTTGCTCCAGTCTGTGGTTGGACATTAGCTCTGTGGCCATTATTTTGCGCATTTCTCTCCAGAATTGACCATATGGGGTGAAAGCAAAACTGGCAAAGTTGAAGCTCAAAAGTTTCATACCTGTGAGTTGGGGGCGAGAAGAGACGATCTCATCGTTGGCGGTGAATAGTTCCTTAGCAATTTCCCAGCTACTGACCACCAAAGCTGGGTAGATGCCAATCCTGATAGTGAAGATAGGTCCGTATCTGTCAGCTAAATCCCCCAGTCGTAAGTGGGGAAGCACAGGACCTGACAACGAGGATAGGTGGCCTATTAAGGGCCATGCACCACTAGCTACTGGAGCTGATTTGGTCTTAACAGATTTGAATCTCCTCTGCAAGTAATAGGAAAACAGAAGTATGGTAACGACTCCAAGTATCACACCATTTAGGTAAGGAAGAAGAAAAGCCATGACAGTGTTGAAGCGTATCCGCTGATTTTACACCTGAAAGTCCTCCTTTTGCTGTTAGCTTCTTTAGTCATAAATTACCCATTGAACTTGGAATCATCTTATTGACAATTATGTACTTTCTCCTAAAGTTAGACAATTATTAATTGTATTTTTCGATTTTTTAATAAATAACCTATCAGTTAAGTTACATAATTTCATTCAGATAGAGATAAAGTAGTCCAACAAATGATCTAAATCAATGAATTGAAATTTGTGTGAAAAATAGATCCCGATCAGTGTGGACCGAATCTATATCGAGTCTATGATGGGGAAGCCCGATATAAAAACTATATCTAAAAGTTAAGGTCTCCTGCAATTGCTCATATCAATCGTAATTCTAAGGATTTTTTGACTCGTTAAGAGAGCATATTTGAGAAAACTGTAGAAAGATATTACCAGCATTCCAATAAGCAGTTCCTATGAAGACGGCGGTAGATTCGCGCTTGTTTCGGCTTCGGAAAGCTTGTTTGAAGTTACGGAGACCGAAATCAGGTATTTTTTTGCATTTTTTCTTTTCTTACCCTTTCACGTTCGATCTATGATACGTAACTAACATACTATTACGTGTTACACATGGTATCAGAGCGCTGACATGATCAAGTAGTTAAAAACGAAGATTTTTTGGTTTTTTCTTTATAAAGTTTTCAAAGATTTAACTTCTGTTTCTCAATTTTTTCTTGCTTTTTATTACATGAAAGTAGTATAAATGTGTTTACTCTTGAGAAAAAGGGTGAAAATGAGCCCGAGAGCACGAAAAATTGGCCCGAAACTCGTCAAAAATCTCCATTTTTCGATGGGAACCGACGATGCACAATATCGCCCTAAGGGGGAGTACATCTGATGCACGCGCCAGACATGGGTCGACACGTGGATGGATAATGGCATGCCACTTGTCAACCCGTGCAACGCACATTCCATCAGATAAGCTAATGTGGCGTGCGTCTGGCGCATGCTATGCACGTACCATTCATTGTTGAGGCATGTCGCTGGGCGGCGCATGTGCAGCTGACGTCATCACAGATGTTAGCAGATTATGTCAGCGCTACAGTGCGTTGACGCAAGGTTGATGTGCATTATGTCAGTCGTATAGAATTTTAGATTTCTCGTAAGGGTGTTCCGGGGTGTTTTGGGTGAATTTCTAGGTTTGGGAAATTTATAAAGTAAAATATTCCATTTTTTGGATTTATTACATTAGTAATAAAATAAAGTTTAACTCCAGAAAAGGAATTAAGGTATTCTGAATCCAATTTCAGGTGAATTTTCATGATTTGGACATCACTTGAGGGAGATACTTCAAGTTTTTATATGTCAAGTCTTATGTTCAGTACTCGGGATTGCATGATAGTCACTCGGGAAAAGGAACTAAGACATTTTGATGACATTTTTAAGTGAATTTTCATGCAACAAACTTGCCAAGAGGGAGATACATGAGGTTCTCGTATCTCAGGTGGTCGGTTCAATGTCTGGTGATGCACAATAGTCACTCTACTGAGATTTTTCTTTTACGAAAGTCTCAAATGAAGTTTTCTGAGAATGTCTTCAGCATGAGTGTGTGACAATGAAACTGTGCATTTAGATTTTGCATTTATTGATGCTACATTTTCACATACCATATGCCCATAAAGAATGTGAGGATGACATAAAGATGTATCCCTTGTGTTTGTGGATTTTTTAAGTGTTAATGATAATGTAGTGGCCTTTCAAGTCAGTATTTTGAATTGTTCTACTTGCATGTTATGATATTTCTGATTTTATGTTTGGTTATTCTGCCAAAAGGTGTTGGCTTTACATAACATTTTGAGATGTACATAAAGGCATTAGTTGAAGGAAAGTTATTGCTTAAGTGATCTATTTGCCCAAAGGTAGTAGTGTTATAAGAGTTAAAGGTTTCTACTTTGATCGCTTTTATGTGGGGTCTAATTACATATATTATGTATTCATCCCAAAGGTGTTTCATAATATGTGTGATCGAATTTTTAGTAAATGTAGCACCCCACTCTCATAAGACCCAAACCCGACATCGATAGGTGATATCCGAGTCAGTGCGCCACAAGGGTAACATGCTAAAACACTCAATCATTTAGGAATCGGTATAATTTTTTTTACACTTCAACGACAGATACAATATGCGGAAATCGATACTCAATTTGGGCAGACATTCATTCATAAACATTTTCAATTAACACAAAACCATCAACAAAATTTTCACTAGCCATTTGGCCCTTTTCACGAATACAAAACACTTGAGTCATTTCAGAATACAAATTTATACAAAAAGTTACGGAATATACAATTCAATACAAAATAGAGAAATGCAATGCAGACGCGAACTGATCCCAACCTCTATCCTTCACTTGAATGTTGTAGGTATACTCCTGTTAGCCTAACAGGGTATTCTTCTGATTCTGAAAAATATTTACAAATTTATGGTGAGTTTTGCGAACTCATTGAGTGACCATCATCGATGGCTCACCCAATCACATAACACATAAATCGCATCATCACACATTTCACTCTCCACATTCAATACAATTTAATCACTTACTTAAGCATATGCAGTACACATGAGACACACTTTCCATTTGTTATTTTGTTGTGATCGGTTGCCTATATTGTCCCTTAAAGGGCTCATTGATAACTGTTCCATATAGGGCATATTAATAAGTGTGCCATATAGGGCTCTTTAAACGTTGAGCCTGAGGCTCTGGATCACTTTTGAGTTCGAGACTCATTTTCACTCGTTGAGCATTAAACTCTAATTGGTGGCTTCTCTGGTCACAACATCCAGTATGTTTCATGCATTCATGACATGGAATGCATCAATTACATTTGCATATTCCTATTCAGTCACATTGCCATATCATCAGACCTTAGTTTGGCATTCAACATTAAAATTGAGAAAACACTTTCATTCATATGCAATTGCATATTCAGAACACATTTATCATCAAATGAGGTATACTTAGTTCATCTCATTCACATACAAGTAACACTTCAATATCCCAATCAATCCACAATCATCGGACCTTCTATCCGAAAATCAACACAATCATTCACATTCATATGAGCATGAAATAGTAAATCAATACAAAATTACAGACAAAACAAACAATGAAATGAGATCATCTAGGTCTACTTAAAGCACGCTCCAGGTTAGCATTCGCTTTCAATTTCTGGGAATGCCTAAATGCGGACACTTGACCATGATTCTTCACCAAATGAAGAGATCTTTAGCTCAAATGGAAGCTCTTTTCTTCCTCTTCCTTTTTCTCTTCTTGGACAGCTTCAAAATCTTTCTTGAAGACTAAGAAGAATCAAACCCTAATCCACTCTCTTCTATTCTCTCAAACCACCAAACTCTCTTTTTCTTTCTCTCTCATTTTCGTTGTTTTTTTTCTAATTGTCCTTCCATTCACGTGTTTCTACTCCATTTATAGGCAAGACAACACTTCTTCTTCTAATTATGCCCTTAATGATTGAGAATTGTCCCATTTGCCTGTCCAATTTTGCCTTATGTCTTTTATACTTAAATATCTTGCCAACAATAGCCTTGAACATTCTAAAATAACACTTTCTTCTAGAAGATGTCCCCCATTGTCTTAAATTTCTAATGAAATCAAAATCATTCAATCCGGTTTAGTGATTCAAAAGATATACTTCAAACATTTTTGGACTACTCTTGTCCAAATCAATGTACTATGCACAACTTCCATCTAAAGTTTAAACATTTTAAAGACTGAATTAGATTCCAAGTTCTCATACCATTTGTAGCTCCATGTCTCTAGTTTACGAAAAATTAGAAATCATCTTATTTTGAGCTCTACAGATCAAGATATCATCAACATACTGAAGTATGTTCAGTAGAATAACATCAGTTCATACTATTGAAGAATACACTCACTATACCCGTTCCACTTTTTCACTCAATCTTTCTCAATTTCATTACAAGGGCTATGATTTTTGGTAGAGATGTATAGAAATGTCTTACAAATCTAATGGTTCAAGAATCCAGTCATTTGGGTGTCTTGAGAAGGAGTTATGACCAAAAGAATCCAATATGCTTTTGTCCTCCATCATACTGAATCTATTTCGGGAAATAGCTATAACTTTCTCTAGAAATTTCTGATTAAGGCGTTCTTTGGGTGGTTTGAAAGAGGACATCAAGAGCTACAACTTTCATGAGACCTCAAAGACAAATTCTATCTTCTTCATCTTCTTCCTTCTGAATTTTGTATCTTCTTACCTTTGCATCTTCTTACTTTGCTTCCGTCTTACTTTGCTTCTTCTGACTTTTGCTTCGTCTTATTTTTGCTTCGTCTTACTTTTACTTCATCTTACTTTTGCTTCCTCTTACTTTGCTTCGTCTTACTTTTGCTTCGTCTTACTTTGCTTTATCTTACTTTTGCTTCGTCTTACTTTTACTTCGCCTTACTTTTGCTTCGCCTTACTTTTGCTTCGTCTTACTTTGCTTCCTCTTACTTTGCTTCCTCTTACTTTTGATTCGTCTTACTTTTGCTTCGTCTTACTTTGCTTTATCTTACTTTTGCTTCGTCTTACTTTTACTTCGCCTTACTTTTGCTTCGCCTTACTTTTGCTTCGTCTTACTTTGCTTCCTCTTACTTTGCTTCCTCTTACTTTTGATTCGTCTTACTTTTGCTTCGTCTTACTTTGCTTTGTCTTACTTTTGCTTCGTCTTACTTTTACTTCGTTTTACTTTTGCTTCATCTTACTTTGCTTCTCCACATATAAAGATCATAACTTTCGACTCAGATGTACAAAAATTCCATACCATATACCATTGGAAAGATAAGAGAAAGATATACAAATCTCAAGAAACTTTGCCAAAATATATCTAGATTAATCCAGATTTTCTCCCGAAGTTAGAATATGAATTTTACATTCAGCTCCCAATGTATTGCACCCAATTCTCAACTTCATGAAATTTTGAGACTCTTAGAGACAGAATTGAAATTCGATGTCTTGATACGAAATGCACCCATATATCTCTAGGTTAATCCAAATCAAGATTTATCTCGTTGGGACAACTAGAGAAAACTTTGTGGCTAGAAGACTGAAGCATACTCAGTGAACATTTTCCAGATCACTACCAATTTTGTTTCCAAATCTTTCCTTATCACAACTCATACCAAGATCGCTCTCTCTACTCCCTCTACTTCTCCTTTTAAATAAAATCACATTTAAAAACAATCATACCCGAAAGTTGTCAATGAATGCATATACACTTATTTTTGTGTGTGCAAAGATTCAATATTTATTTGCATATATGCTAACATTATGCATGAGCAAGAAAATGCATTTCCTTAATCTCTCTTTGAGCTCACATGTACTGAAATTTCGGGTCCTACCCTTATTATGGGGATGGGATGTTACAATTTTTCTCCGTAATGAATTTCGTCCCCGAAATTCTCATCTGATTAATCAATACGGTAGAGGTAATAATTCCTCATATGCTTTTCCATTTCCCATATACTTCATCAGATACCCTTCCAAATGACTACAACTAATAACTCAATAGGTCCTTCAATCACTAATTCAGTTACACACTATCTTGACTATTTCATGAGTATATTTTAGATTACTTACCAACTTTTACTTCGTATGTTGTCAATCTACCTCTGTTGATCATACCATTATTTCTTAACCTATTCACATATCACATATTTTTGAATCTAAAACCTCTTTCACCAGTACACTAACTCAATTTTTTTTATACAGACCAATTCATAATAGCTTAACATATCCTTTCTCCAAATCTGAGCACACCTTGCCAAGGTCGTACTCACAAAAACACTTCATCTTTCTTTTGACAATTTACTAATCTTCAGTGTTAATACATTCAACTCTTATGTCCATTTCACTATATTCCCTAAATCCGGTATTGGTCCACCTACCTCATTTATCTTTCATGAGTCACTTTACTCTTATTTCAGATTCATCTCACTCACTAACATTATCTCACATTTATTATGGCCTTATATCATTTTAGGCCCTCTTCATCTCAATGTAAGGGTGAACGACCACCTTTTTGTCATACCATGCCCCATATCACTTTTAATGATGTCACTATGATAACAACTGTTATACCTGTAGTCAATTTGAATTATACCTCAATCTCATCTTCCTACGAACTCAAACATATAAGCTTTAAGCATATTCCTAACAGTTAAAACTGTAGGTAGTTCAAACATTCAACTACTTGTTTCTACATCCTTAGTAGCTAAAATACAATCTTAGCATATTCCTACCAGGATGTTTATATTAGGTTGTTACTTAGGCTTCTTTATCAATTTCTTTACTCAATAATCTTTATCGGGTACACATACTTCTTATTTCAATCACCATATATCATTCTTCCAATTCACTCAACATTTTGCACTCTTCATTACACTAGATTTGATAACCTCAATATCTGACTTTGCACTATTTCATTTTAGAATTGTCTGTTCAATGTGTCAGATTACACACCACCTTTACCAGTATAACACTCATTTGTACATTTCTTTCAAACTTAATAATTTCCTCAAACTTACATAATTTTTTTACATTCCAGAAATGACTTTGCACATCTAATGTCTCCAAGATCTCAAAGCGATTTCTATCACAGCAATTCTAAATCATGTATCAAAATCAACTCATAAGACCTTCACTGTCCCATGCATATCAAAAACCACTTTTTACTATTACAACAAATTGCATCTTAATCTCTGATGCGAAACTTCATTATATACTGCATAATCTCCAAATCCAAATGATATTATTATCATTAGTGTCATATTCCTCAAATATTCAAAACGTCCCTTTTTACTTTTCAAACACACTTAAAATACCATCTATGATCACAATCACTAATTAATACAACTTTACTTGGATCACTCAAATCTTCAATATCATAATGCTAATAGGGTATCATTAACTCCAACATATATCACTCAAAATTTTCCTTGTTTTAATTTCTTGCAATTCCTTAGGTGACTAATTCCTCAATGAAAGTAATAGTGTCTCATGTCATTTTCATTCTCCCACTTGACTTCTTGTCTCTAATGATTTTCTCTTTTCATTCGATTTCCTTTAATTCACATCGACTTACTCAAACACTTATTCATCCGTACTAGTTCCTCCATGCATTTCAATTTATTTGTGTGCTTCAATTTGTGTGTTGGTATTACATTCCTCATATTCAATTTGGATATCCCGGACATATTCACATCAAATATAATATGGACCTATATTCTCCTCACATTTGTAATAGTGTCACCTTGAATTTTTAAAAAATCCACTCACGTAATTAGATACTTTACCTCAAATAAAATGCATACACTCTAAGTAGCATATTCCACTTCTTATGCCTGAGTCTCTGCTTGGGATATGACTCCATTATTCACTTTTGACTTATTACATATTCATTTCCGATTTGTTTCTTCATTGATCACTCTTAAATCGAATCATCTAATCAGCTTAACTCAATTTAGGGAAATTCTTCTTTAAAAAAAGATTTCTCGCTACAATCATCGATACTGTTGATGAAATCCTTATCAATCAACTCTTTTCCATAATTACGCATCAGTCATTCTTAATACCTCAAGAAGATCAATTTTAACTATGCATCATATCTCAATAAGATCAATTTATGCCATAGCTTACAAGATCGGAACATCCCTTGTAATGAGGCTTTGTGAGGCACTAAACAATTTCATTTACTCTATTATCTTGGCATATATCACCAAAGTCATTACACCTTATCTAGAGATGTATTTATGTCAGTTCTCTAATTAATAGCTTATGCTCGGATATTTTAATCCCATTTAATTCTAGACAACTCTTCTCCTTGTTTGCTAGTCCTCGATCGTGGGGATTATGCCATAATCGTGTCCTTCTTCTTCTTCCTCAATTTCATCACATATGATAACATCATTAAAAATCTCTATTCCTTCTCAATCGATCACTACAAGTACTCTCATGTGTTACTCTAACTCATCTTGAACTTTGAACTATAGGAACTATAATTAGCATGTATTTAATAGGCCACCGATTGCTTCCTATATCATCTCCATACATATTATACACATATGCTTAATATTCTCACTTGCCATGGTGATCCCACTATTAGATGTGCACTCACAATGGTGAATCAACCTAAACTCAACAACTTTTTCATATATCACTATCATCATCTCTTCTTCCAATTGTCATTTCTTTCAATTTACATATATTTGTTCTCATATTAAATCATAAACTCTTACATCGATAATCACACAACCATTCTAAGTCCAAGTTTAACCTTTCAAGGTCATATCAACTTGGCTTATATGCCTTAATCTCATTATTTCTAATCATATCCCTTTTTTTCTAAACAACCCATAACAGTGTATTCACATTTATATCACCTTCGAGGACATATCACCAGAACGCAATATCGATTTCATATTCAATAGTACATCCACTAATACAAATACACTGAATCTTTATCTGTTATACCCAACCATATACTATTTCTTTTTCCATATATATATCCTCAACCAATCCAGAATTTTCGATGCATAATCATTATGAATGTTCGGTCTCAATTTTCCCCTACTATCTCCTTATACTGAATTACAAACTCTTATCACAATACTCACATAACCATTTTGGTTCCAAATTCGGCCTTTTATGATCATAACAATTTTATGATTTCATTTCATTCTGTCCGTACACTTTGGTCTCCTCATTTCTACTCATATTCTCATTTTCTTCAATCAATTCACGACAATATACCTATATCACCTTCAAGGGTACATACCCCTTTGGGGTGAACCTTTATCTATCATACAAAACCAGATACTATTTCTCATTTCCAAAACGTCCATAAATCTTTATTTTCTCACATTCTATCAGATCGTCATTTTTTTTGTTCCAAGCTCAGACTCTTAAAGAATGCTCATGCATGTGACTCATACTGGAGATCAGTTGCCGCTGTCTGCTATGACATGACTAATATGCATATAATTTGACACATATCTCAGAATGCCCATATAAGATAGTACTTTTGGGCTATGATACCACATAAATGTAGTACCCCACTCTCACAAGACCTGAACCTGACATTGATGGGTGATATCCAAGTCCGTGCCCCGCGAGGGTGGCTTACTAAAACACTCAATCATTTAGTAATTGGTATAATTTTTTTAACACTTCAACAACAGATACAATATAAGGAAATCGATACTCAATTTGGGCCCATGTTCATTCATAAACATTTTTAATTAACACAAAACCATTAACAAAATTTTCAATAGCCATTTGGCCCCTTTCACGAATACAAAACACTTGAGTCATTTTGGAATACAAATTTATAAAACAAGTTACGAAATATAAAATTCAATAAAAAATAGAGAAATGCAATGCAGACGCGAACTGATCTCGACCTCTATCCTTCACTTGAATGTTGTAGGTATATTCCCGTTGGCCTAATGGGGTATTCTTCTGATCCTAAAAAATATTTTCAAATTTCGGGTGAGTTTTGCGAACTCAGTGAGTGACCATCATCGATGGCTCACCCAATCACATAACACATAAATCACATCATCACACATTTCACTCTCCACATTCAATATAATTTAATCACTTAATTAAGCATATGCATACACATGAGACCCACTTTCTATTTGTTATTTTGTTGTAACCGATTGCCTATACTGTTCCTTAAAGGACTCAATGATAATTGTCCTATATACGGCTCATTGATAACTGTCCCATATAGGGCTCATTAAACGTTGAGCCTGAGGCTCTGAATCACTTTTGAGCTCGAGGCTTATTTTCACTCGTTGAGCTTTAAGCTCTGATCGGTGGATTCTCTAGTCACAACATCTAGTATGTTTCATGCATTCATGACATAGAATGCATCAATTACATTTGCATATTCCTATTCACTCATATTGCCATATCATCGGATCTTAGTCCGGCATTCAATATTAAAATTGAGAAAACACTTTCATTCATATGCAATTGCATATTCAGAACACATTTATCATCAAATGAGGTACACTTAGTTCATCTCATTCACATATAAGTAACACTTCAATATCCCAATCAATCCACAATCATTAGACCTTCTGTCTGAAAATCAACACAAACATTCACATTCATATCAGCATACAGTAGTCAATCAATACAAAATTGCAGACAAAACAAACAATGAAATGAGACCATCTAGGTCTACTTACAGCACGCTCCAGGTTAGCATTCACTTTCAATTTCTAGGAACGCCTGAATGCAAACACTTGACCTTAATTTTTCACCAAATAAAGAGATCTTTAGCTCAAATAGAAGCTCTTTTCTTCCTCTTCCTTTTTCTCTTCTTGGACAGCTTCAAAATCTTTCTTGAAGACTAAGAAGAATCAAACCCTAGTCCACTCTCTTCTTTTCTCGCAAACCACCAAACTCTCTTTTTTTTTCTCTCTCATTTTTGTTGTTCTCTTCTAATTGTCCTTCCATTCACGTGTTTCTACTCCATTTATAGTCAAGACAACACTTCTTCTTCCAATTATGCCCTTAATGATTGAGAATTGTCCTATTTGCCCCTCCAATTTTCCCTTATGTCTTTTATATTTAAGTGTCTTGCCAATAATACCCTTGAACATTCTAACATAACACTTTTTTCTAGAAGATGTCCCCCATTGTCTTAAATTTATAATGACATCAAAATCATTCAGTTCGGTTTAGTGATTCAAAAGATATACTTTAAATATTTTTGGACTACTCTTGTCCAAATCAATGTACTATGCACAACTTCCATCTAAAGTTTAAACATTTTAGAGACTGAATTAGATTCCAAGTTCTGCACCATTTGTAGCTCCATGTCTCTAGTTTAGCACAAATCAGAAATCATCTTATTTGGAGCTCTACAGATCAGTATGTTCAGTAGAGTAACATCAGTTCATACTATTGAAGAATACACTCACTATACCCGTTCCACTTTTTCACTCAATCTTTCTCAATTTGATTCCAAGGGATATGATTTTTATTAGAGATGTATAGCAATGTATTACGAGTCCAATGGTTTAAGAATCAAGTCATTTGGGTGTCTAGAGAAGGAGTTATGACCAAAAGAATCCAATCTTCTTTTGTCCTCCATCATACTGATCCTGTTTCGGGGAACAGCTATAAGTTTCTCTAGAAATTTATGATTAAGGCATTCTTTAGGTGGTTAGAAAGAGGACATCAAGAACTACAACTTTTATGAAGACCTCGAAGACAAATTCTATCTTCTGCATCTTCTTCCTTATGACTTTTGTATCTTCTTACCTTTGCATCTTCTTATTTTGCTTCCATCTTACTTTGCTTCGTCTTACTTTTGCTTCGTCTTACTTTTACTTCATCTTACTTTTTCTTCGTCTTACTTTGCTTCATCTTACTTTTACTTCGTCTTACTTTTTCTTTGTCTTACTTTTGCTTCGTCTTACTTTGCTTCATCTTACCTTTGCTTTGTCTTACTTTGCTTCATCTTACTTTTACTTTGTCTTACTTTTGCTTCGTCTTACTTTGTCTTACTTTTACTTCGTCTTACTTTTGGTTCGTCTTACTTTTGGTTCGTCTTACTTTTGGTTCGTCTTACTTTGCTTCGTCTTACTTTGCTTTGTCTTACTTTTGCTTCCTCTTACTTTTGCTTCGTCTTACTTTGCTTCATCTTACTTTTGCTTTGTCTTACTTTTGCTGCGTCTTACTTTGCTTTGTTTTACTTTTGTTTCGTCTTACTTTGCTTCTCCACATATAAAGCTAATAACTTTCAACTCAGATGTCCAAAAATTCCATACCATATACCGTTAGAAAGATAAGAGAAAGATATATAACTCTCAAGAAGGAAACTTTGCCAAAATCTATCTAGATTAATCCAGATTTTCTCCAAAGTCAGAACACGAATTTTATATTCAGCTCCCAATATACTGCTCCCAGTTCTCAACTTTATGAAATTTTGAGACTCTTAGAGACAGAATTGAAATTATATGTCTTGATACGAAATGTATCCATATATATCTAGGTTAATCTAAATCAAGAGTCATCTTTTTTGGACAACTAGAGAAAACGTTGTGGCTAAAATACTGAAGAAAACTCAGTGAACATTTTCTAAATCAATACCAATTTTGTGTCCAGATCTTTCCTTATCACAACTCATACCAAGATCGCTCTCTCTACTCCCTCTGCTTCTCCTTTTCAATAAAATCACATTTAAAAACAATCATACCCAGAATTTATCAATGAATTCATATACACTTATTATTTTTTGTGTGCAAAGATTCAATATTTATGTGCATATATGCTAACATTATGTATAAGTAAGAAAATGCATTTCCTTAATCTCTCTTTGAGCTTACATGTACTGAAATTTTAGGTCCTACCCTTATTATATGGACAGGATGTTACAGTAAAGATACTATTTAATGGCTTTGAGTATCATTGTTGTCCTACATTTGTGTTGATTTAAACATTATCCTTTTACAGTCACCTTTTCGGTCTAATAAATTATGTCATATGACCATTAATAGATCCATACCTTATCATCTGCTTAGTGGACTTCCATACACACACATAGAGAAGGAGTTTCTTAGAATTATCTCCTAGAGGTACACAGTCTCTCCTAATGTTGAGACAAGTTCCCTGAAAAAAGAATTATTCTCCATGAGGTATACATGAGAAGGGGGAGTAATGGAGAACATATTAAGAATGATCCATCTTTATAGTAGACTAAAAATGATAAATATTCCTCTTCCTGATGTCATAGTTCACTAGACTCTAAACACACTCCCTTCAGAGTTTAGTAATCTAGTGATGACATATTAATCACAGGGTGAGGAATGGGACTTCAATGCTTTGATTGACCATTTCATTGCTGAGGAGGAGAAACTTAAGGTTGCTACTCCTACATTCCTTGAAGCAACTAAAGAGAAGGCAAAGATAAAAACTGCTAAATCCAAAGGTAGAAAGACTAAATTTCTCTACATGCTGATGCTGGTCAATCCAGTGTTGGTAAAGGTCCACATGACATAAAGAAGCCTGCAGTATAAGGTCTAGAAAGAAAGACTATGACCATCAAGCAACTCTTTAGCTTATCAATTTATGAATGTAATTTGCAATAGTCGCATTAAGTACTTGGTGGCTATATAGTGAAGTATTTGATCAAGGTGCTTCTGCAATGTAAAGGTTCATATCCAGTATAAAGCTAAATAAAGAGAAGGAGGAACTGACGGTTCACAGCAATGAAGAAGTGGAAGTAATATCTATAAGGAATATATGTACTGAACCTTGTTGTAACGTTTATTTCGGTTTTTACACGACACATTTTGTATATGATCTTTGGATCAATTTTAGATAAAGAAGGTTGATGTTTTGTATTTAATACTTCTGTTGTATAGTTGTGTTTAATGCAAAACATAATGATATAACTTTCTTATCATATAGTTAGTATAGAATGTGTCTTATCCCGAATTAGATATATGCTTCTTTGTATCTTGCTAAACAATTCATCAAATTTAGGACCTTAATGAATGAAAAATCATACATAGTGTAGTATAAAAGTTTAGGCTATATTTTCAGAGCTAGGGTTGAGAGATTGATTAAGGAAAGCATTCTCTCAATTCTAGATTATGATGATCTAGAAACATGTGCTGACTGTTGCAGAGGTAATTTGACTAATAAGGATATTGAGGTCAACTCATGCTTTTGACTTGTTGAGTCTTATACATAAAGATATCAGTAGACCTTATATAGCTGCATTGTGCAATGTGAATTGTATTATGACATTTGTTGATAATTATTCCCGTTACAGTTATGTGTTCTTATTTAAAGACTAAAGGTTGAGAACTAATTGGAAAAAATTATCAAGATAGCCAGATTTGACCGTAGAGGAGAATATCATGGAAAACATAGTGTTTTAGGACTTAAAAAGGTTCACTTATCAAATATATGGAATCAGTTAAAATAGTGATTAAGTTCACTATGCCAGATAGTTCTGAGCAAAATGGTGTGTTGCCAAAAGGCATAAAAGAACCCTAAAGGACTTGAAGAAGTCGATACAGAACAGGACTAATCTACCTAGTAATTTAAAAGTGTAGAAACACAGCTTTGCACACATTTGGGTATGAGGTTGCCCTATTGAAGTAGTATAATCCTCACAATGATAAATTGTATGCTTATTGTGCTCATTTCTATTTAGTAAGGTATCCTAACCACTTTAAAGCTATAACTTTTACTGTAGAGAATGAGGGACCGAAATAGTGGAATCACAAACAGTTAAGTTTTTGAAATACGATGTCTATGATGATGGTGGGCTCATTGATCATTCAGATGATAACAGGGCAGATACTACAGCTATTATGTACCCATAACTCATACAGTTAGATCCGATGAATCTAAGTCTTTGTACTATGCCTGTACAAAAACAGGAACCCATACCTGTACACACAGTGGTTCCTGGGGGTACAAGATCTAATGTAGTTATGTAAATCCACTAAAATGAGATGACCTGTTATCCCATCTGCTTATATAGTATATTAGGTGAACATGACTATGATATTAGACAAGTTACGAATCTAGTTACTTTTATAGAAGTTGTTTCTGGACTCGATGTAGATTTGTGGTGGGATGTAGTGACTGATAAGATGCAAGTTATAAAGTATAGTAAGATTTGGGAGCTAGTTGATTTACAATGGAAGTGAAAACTTGTCAATTGTAAATGAAGTTTTGTACCTAAAGGATTTCAAGATAGAGTTCAGCAGTTTATGGGCTCGCTTAGTTGCCTAATGGTTCACTTAGGGAGAAAGCTTGACTTTATGTTACTTTTCTCTCGTATCCTTGTAGGATACATTTTTAGTAATTATGGAAATTGTAGCTCATGATGATATAGAGTTACATCAGATGGCTGTCAAAACCACTTTTCTAAATAAAGAACTTTATGAAGAAGTCTATATGGTACAACATGAAGGATTTCAGGATCTAGATGGAACTAACATGGTTTGTATATTATGCAGATCAATATATAGATTACATCAAACCTCCTAAAGGTGATAACTTACATTTTATTGAGGTTATGACCTCTTTCAGAATAATGGAAAATAAAGTTAAGAAGATGCTTGTACTTTGAGGCCAGGGGGAGCAAAGTTATCTTCGTATTATTGGATACGGATGATATATTGCTCACGTCAAATTACTTAACCATGTTATATAAGGATAAGCAACTTTTGGTCAAGAACTTTGATATGTAAGACCTTGGTGTGGCATCTTCTATCCTAGGTATTCGGATTTACTGAGATAGATCTCAACCCTCATCAGACCTCTCACAGAATGTATACATTGAGTATGTGTTATAAAGGTTTAATACGGTTAACTGTAAACCTATTGTAGCACCTATCTCTCATAGTGAGAGATAATCTTTAGCACAATATCCAAAGAATAAAGTAAAGAGAGAGGTTATGAGGAATGCTCTGTATACTAGTATGATTGATAGTCTGATGTATGCTTGGTTAAGTACTAGCGGGACATTGCATTTATTGTTAGACTGTTTGGTCAATATCTCGTTAACCCAGGTGTAGACCATTGAAATGCAGTCAAGTGAGTATTGAGATATTAAAAGGAATTAAGGATTATATGTTGACATATAGAAAAGTCAACAAACTAAACCTTGTCGGAAATTTAGATTCAGATTTCAACCATGTGTCCGAATGATCAAAAGTCCACTTAAGGTTATAGTTTTAAGTTTGCAGATGGTACAATGTCATAGACGTGTGTCAAGTAGACACAAGTAGCTTTCTCGAATATGCAGACAGAGTGCATGCTATGGGGCTGCTTCATAGACGGTTTAGCTCAGAAACTTGATTTCTAAGTTGTCTATGGTTGATTCAGTGACTAGACCCATTCGATTGTATTGCGATAATTTTGCTGCTATATTGTTTAAAAAAACATTGATTATCACAAGGTCTTAGCATTTAAAGGTCAATTATTTGGCCATAAAGGTGTTGATACGAAAAGGTGACATTAAGGTTTGGCGCATTTAAGGAATAAGGAAATGTTAGTTGATCTTTTAACTAAAAGACTTTGCCCACTTGTGTTTGTGGCACAAGTATACATTATGGGTGTTTTGAAGTCCTTTGACATTGTTAGTTAAGGGATCATTATGTTTGCTCCATGTACATTTGTACATTTTGATGTAGTATGACAGTATGATGGTTCAATGATAATGGTCATCGTTTATCCTCAGTAATATGTGTTATCGTATATTGTCATAATATGTATGAAAGTCTTAAGATTTGTGTCAATCTTAAGCATTTAAAGGTCATTGGGCATATATATAGATTGACCTTGTGCCTATGATATT
>JANSVA010000006.1:3263809-3273923 GCA_025504915.1 Erythroxylum reticulatum
AGTAAGATATCCTGACCACTTTAAAGTTACAACTTTTACTGTAGAAAAGAAGGGATCAGAATAGTGGAATCACAAACACTTAAGTTTTTAGAATACGATGTCCATGATGATGATGGGCTCGTTGACCCTTTGGATGATAGCAGAGCAGATACTACATTTATTATGTACCCGTTACTTATACAGTTAGATCTGGTGGATCTAGGTCTTCGTACTGTACCTATACAGGAATAGGAACCAACCCATACCTGTATACATAGTGGTTCCTGGAGGTACAAGATCTAATGCAGTTATATAAATCCACTAGAGCGAGACAACCTGCTATCCCATTTGCTTACATAGTATATTAGATGAACAAGACTATGATATTAGACATGTTACAAATCTAGTTACTTTTATAGAAGCTATTTTTGGAACCATTGTAGATTTGTGGTGGGATGTAGTGACTGATGAGATACAAGTCATGAAGTATAGTAAGGTTTGGGAGCCAGTTGATTTATAGCGGAACTGCAAACTCGTCAGTTGTAAATGAAGTTTTAGACCTAAATGATTTTAGGATAGAGTTCAGTAGTTTATGGGCTCGCTTAATTGCCTAATGGTTCACTCAGGGAGAAAGGTTAACTTTATATTACTTTTCTCCCATATCCTCATATGATACATTTTGAGTAATTATGGCAGTTGTAGCTTACGATGATATAGAGTTACATCAGATGGCTGTCAAAATCGCTTTCTTGAATAAAGACCTTTATGAAGAAGTTTATATGGTATAACCTGAAGGATTTCAGGATCTAGATGGAACTAACATAGTTTCTATATTAGTATATCAATATATAGCTTACATCAAACCTCTTGAAGGTGATACCTTACATTTTATAAGGTTGTGACCTCTTTCAGCTTCATGGAAAATAAAGTTAAGAAGATGCTTGTACTATGAGGTCAGAGGAGCAAAGTTATCTTCTTATTTCTGCATATGGATGATATATTGCTCACGTTAAATTACTTGATCATGTTGTATGAGGTTAAGCAACTTTTGGTCAAGAACTTTTACGTGAAGGACCTTGTTGTGACATCTTTTATCCTATTTGCCGACAAAATCTGCAAGTGTATAAAATCGTTCCTAATACCTACAAATTGAGTATTCCAAGGTCATCTTCACAAGGACTAAAATCCTTACTACTGAATCAATCCTAATTACTTGAACTAAAATAATAATAAACTTAAAAGACAATTGGATTAGAGTAGACAATAAATTGTAAAGACTATAAATAAACAAACAAGGGAAATCTGATGATTTTGGACTTAGGGTTTTGGGGGCACTAATTTAAAAGATTGATTAATAAATTATGGAATTGATTGAATGACAGGTTATAATAACAATTGCACAAATTTACTTATATTCTCTCTCAAGACATATAAGATTACCTAACTAGTTGATTACCATCTCTCAATGTGAAACCTAACTAGTCAAATTTATTAAGAATAAGCAACCAAAAGTTATCACACTAGTTTAGGATATCCCTATCTTTGAATCTAATATGTTTATCTTCCTAGTGCACAAATTACACTTCACCTCTTAGTTCATCATATGATTCCTAAGATTGCATCTATGGTGATCAAGTATAGAAACAACAATGAAGGTCAAGAAAGATAACCATAACCCAAGAACTTTCATTCAACACCAATCAATCCATAAAACATAAATCAATCCTCAAAGTAGGCTACATCCCTCACCCTAAATGGGGTTTAGCTCTAGAACATGATAACAAAATTCTTACAAGTAAAGACAAGCAACATCCAAGAAAGAGTAGAGAGAGAAGGTAGAGAGAACACAAAACAAGATTGCTTCCAATGCTTGATTCAATCCTCTTTTCTCTTCTTCTTGGCCTCTTTTGGGTGCCTCCTTTTGTGTAGCCTCGTTTTCAGTGTCCAACCCCTTGTTTTGGTCTTAAAATTGAGTATTTATAGTGTCTTGGAGCTCAACGAAACCTAGTTTTTTCTAAACAGGGGAATGTAGATCGTTATAGTGCTGACAAAGTCCACTAGGCAAACTTCATGCCCATTGAGCGGACTTTTTCGGGTTTCAAGGGTGAATTTGGCCAGTGAATGTCTGCTAAGTGGACTTCATGTATGCTAAACGGACCCTCTCAAGTTTTGCAACTTTCCATCTTTGCTTATGTCCGTTTGAAGGGACGTCATATCCGCTGGGCAGACATATATTGGGCATTTATAAAAATGTGTGATTTGCCCTTTAGACAACAACATCTCTCCTTGGAGTCTTCATATAAGTTGTATAACTCGGAGTCCTCTTTGAGAACATACTTGAATGACCTTAATCTGACATCCACAGCAGAAATTATGCCTCTTGCCCCAAAATCTATCCATTTGCACCTATTAAGCAATAAAGTTGAATTGTGTGAGAACTAACGAAATAAAGCTCCAAATTCACATAAAGATAAGTCAAATTAGTTCCAATTCATCCCAAAATCATTTATGAATAATTTGACTTAACAAATTCTCCCACACTTAAACTATTGATTGTCTCCAAGCAAAAGCAAAAGAAAACTAACTACTAAATCATCAAACAGGTTATTGATTTCACTTTTGTAGGTGTGCGATGGCATTTAGCATATGTTACAAGCTTTTAAACTACTATGCATCCATAATGGAGGAGTTATAGTCTCCTGAGGGTTTACTAAAAATGAACGATACCTACAAACATTTTCTTTCCATCATTCCACACCTAATCATCATTATCGCTCAATCCAATAAGTTGAAAGCATTATATGTAAGAATTGAAACATAGATATAATGCCATATAATACTTTATAAATTAGATAACAAACTAAGCAACAATAAGACATCATAATGCTTCAGTTAATCAAAGTCACATGCCATAAATGAAGTCTCTCATAAAGTATTCACTTTCACACATAAGTATTTAAGGGTGACTCTCAATCACCTTTTAATGTATGTCTCTTACTAGAAGATTGCATCTTATCTACTTCTCCATTACTCCCATCTATGGCATATACATGAATCAAAAAGCTCTTTATTCCTTTGGTTGTAATGGGGCCAAGGGGTAAAGTAGGCTAAGAAAGGAAGGATAGGAATTCAAACATTCAATAATTAGTAGAGCAAACACTACAAATATTGCAATCATCATTGGTAAAAATTACTGAGAAATTGCCCAACAACCATAATACCTAGGAAACTTCACCAACTCTATTATCACAATTTCCACCATTCTTTCACCTTGGAATCTGAAGTGAAAGTGCCCAATTTTTCAAAACATCATTTAGATGCCAGTTTTTCTTTTTTTCTTTTTCTGTTTTCATTTTCTTTTTTTAGCTTGCTCCTTCAATTTCTATAGAAAACACCCCCACACTTCTTCCCTTGTATACCTATCAATAAAAATATTGAATGCACAACGTTTATGGCTCTACTAACCATCGAACAAGGGTGAATTTGTTTTTCTTGGTTCACGGTTCTTTGGAATAGGTTTACAAAGAAAATGCTCAAATACAATCACTAGGCACAAAGGGTTCACTAGGGGATTGATATATAAAAAAAGGTTAGCTATTTGGCTCAAGCTCAATCCTAGTGCCTTTTATCACTTTCATGAACATACCATAATATGATTATGTAACCTCGAAAAGATGTAATGCAAGTTCTAAAAATAAACATACATAGAAGAGAAAATTATATCACTCACAAAAAAATAGGCTCAAGATAGCTCACTCAGTGATGTTTACTCATTCAATAGCATGCTCATTCAATCTTACCCATAATACAATTAACTCATTAAATTGGATTGTAATGACAATTAGAACATGAAAGATGTATAAGTATGCAAACATGCCTGATGAAAATATGCACAATTAGTTAATGCAAAACTACACAAAACAAAGGTGAATTATTTTTTTTATTTTTAATGGAAATTGTAAGATAATTCAATGTAAAATAATGCATGCAAAACTATCAGAAATTGTAAGATAATTCAATGCAAAATAATGCATGCAAAACTATCAATTTATCATCCCTCATACTTAAAATCAAGATTGTCCTCAACGTTGAGTAAGATAAAAAATAATAATGCAAAGAGCAGAATAAAAAGTTAGGGTAAAGAAACCCTCTGAAAACTGATGGCATTGTCAAGAAACCAAATTCCGCACCTTGTATTCTTATCTCCCATCAAGCGATACACGACAAAAATATGGAGATAGAACAAAATAGCACTGAAGTTATTCTTACATGTTGCTAACACAAAATAAAACATAGGGTGAGATTAAAATAAAGTGCAAATCTACATGTATGAAAGTTAAAATGCAGATGTAGTCCTATGGTCCTATGATATCATTATCCCTAAGGAGGTGGTTGTTGCTCTAGGAAAGCCCTCAACATATCTTTAATCCTAGTTTATGAAGCCATGAGATTGCTCACTTCAGCTCGAAGATCTCTAATTTATGCCCAAACTTCTTACATCTGAGCCAGAATCTGATTATTCCCTGGAACTGGATTAGCTCTAGATTGTTATGCAATAGGGGCATTCGGATTGGCCCTCTCTCGATGCGAATTAACCCATCTATTAGGAGCATCTTCTCTATAGTAAAATTCCCTCATTTTATCAAAATTGATGACATCCACATTAGTAGTATAGGCCACCTCTTTATCTCTCTTGAGAACCTTGAGATGCCCAAATAGCTGGCTTAATAATACTGGAAACACAAACCTCTTCGTCTCAGCCTTGTGATTTACCGCTTGCCACATAGAAGTCATTATCATCTGGGCAATAGCAATGCCCTGGAATGGTCATCTTGGAAAAACATCTTGTCCAAAATGTACAAGTCTTTATTGCAGAGGTACCCTGAATCACTAGCCTTAGGCATCACATTATGCACAAGTAGGAATGCCACCAATCTAGGTCTAATATGAAGGGAATTGCAATGCATAAAGGTGCACTGGTTTGTAAATCGCCTGGTGGCTCTAATCCTAAGTCGAGACATAGCCTCGAATTTGTTCTATTAACTATCAATTGAACATCTCGCACGTTTTTCAAAGGATGGGACATTGCCTTCCACTAACAGCTCTAAATGTCCATTAATTAACTCTTCTGTTATAGCAACTACTTTCCCACTGACTCGAGAAGTGAGCACCAGTGGTTGCTTGTCGGCTTCAGTACTGAGGTTGGCATAAAATTGTTTCACCATGGCTGGGTAGTATGCACCCTTGAGGTTCAACAGTTTACCCTAATGAATTTGTCCAAGTTTGCCATCACATTGTACGCTTCATCAATACCCTCTTCAACTGAGACTATGATCACAAACTTGTTGTTCTTTTTCTTATTAAACCAAGCTTCACATTGTGAACTGATGAACATAGCTTCCTTACAAGCAGATTTCTCTGCTACTTTGATCAGATTTTTACCCCTAACAGCTCGAGAAGATTGAATAGTAATCTTCCTCGCCATTTGCTTAAATCGCGACATTGAATGATTGCCACACAACTAGTTATAATCCCAAAAAAATCTGGCCTCAATCCCAACAACCATTCAGCAATTCTCAACCTAAGCTCAATTGCAACAACACAAAACCAAAATAGTGTCAATGTTTACCACAAACCAACACTCTCAAATTCAACTACCGCTTAGTAATCTCAACTTCAATCACAACCCAACAACTTCAACATAAACCAGCCTAATGTCAATAACAATCTTAATGTCAAAGTGAAGGCTAAACACATTGATAAGTTGAAATGGTTAAGGTATGCATTTAAACAAATAGAGCCAATTAATTAATGAAGTATTGCATAAGGATCAGGTGAATTTATTTGAACCTATTAGCACTTGAGCCTTCAAGGATATAAACATCTTATGTCTATCCAATTTTTCTTTAGTGTATGATTATCTTTTAATTGGATACCTTTGGAACTTGCATTGGACTAATTTAAATCGCTATGATGCTTGTAAGCTTGAATATTATAAAAGCCTTCCTTGTTTTATCCATTTAACTTAAAAAGCCACCTCACTTAATTATCCTTAGTACAACCCTTTTGAGCCATTTTTAAGATCCCTTTTCTTTATAATCTAAACCCATATCACAAACCTTTCTTATCATATATCTTATCACCCAACTATATGTTTTTAATAAGGATTTTTAAAGCTATTTGGGGAATTAAATGTGACTTTTGTTTTCTAAGAAACTCATAATAATTCAAAATTGAAAGTTTGAAATAAATGAGTAATATCTTCAATAATCAAGGATGAATCAAAGAGATTAGGGCTAAAAAATAATTTTTCAAATTAGGATTAGATTTTGGGAATCAAATTGAAATCCAGAAAAATAGTTTAACGTAATCGTTAAGCATAGATAATCAATGAAAACTACAATTTTCAGACTTTAAATTTGCAAGAGAACATTATGTTAAAATTAGTTTAAAATCTTATTTCGACCAGATTTGAGTGAAAATAAATGAAGTTATGATTTGAGGGATCCAAAGGATTACAACCACAAGATTTTCACATGAGTTTTGAAGGCTATAAATAGAGCCAAGATGTGAAGGAGAAGGCATCCAACTTTTAGCTACAATTTCCAACTTCCAAAAGTTCTCTTGTAATCTCTTTTCTTTAATCAAAATTAGAGTAGTTTTTCTTCAACTTCTACTGGTAGGAATGGTCATTGTTGGCTAATTCTTTTATTCTTGGCTAAATGAAGTGGAAGCTCTTTTTGGAACTTTAAAGACTGGGAGTCAATTGGTTTTTATAGTGAAGTATCTCATTAATTCATGTATTGAATTGTTCTTCTATACTTTTATTTTATGATTATTTGTAATTAATTCCAATGTGCACAATTAGTTTATTTATTGAAAAAACCATTCGCTATATGAAAGTTAGAACACGCAAAAGTTTAAGTCTTGTAATAACTTGTAGCAACTAAAAGTCTTAATTTGTTGAGTCAAAAATTATTTCTTTTAGCATTGAACTAGATTAAATGCAATCGCAAATGTTGTGTTGTCTTACTTTAATTGTCTTTCTTTTCTTAAAGTTATTATTTAATTAAATTTTGAATCATATCTAATGTTGTTAAGCAATAAGGATTAATTGGATTACCAATTCTTGATGATCTAATCCTAAGGAAAAATGGATATTTAGTATCACATCAAATATATGATTGATGAAATAATTATTTTGTGCTAATAATCAATCGTAGTTATAAAGAGTGGAAGCAATCATAGACTAAGATTTGTTTTATTAAGAACTCTCATTTTATTTCATCCTTTAGTTTTTGTATTACAAAATTGATCGACCTGCTTTCTTTATTAATTATTTTCTTTTGTGATGGTTGACAAAAAAGAATTTTCTATGAGATCGACTCATACTTTTCTCTATTACATCTATTGAATTTCAAAAATATAAAAATTAATTTTAGGTATTCATAATAGTGTCACCAATAAAAGTTAACTTAATAGTGAAACAAAAGTCAGACAGGACAACCTTCTTGTGATTTTTTATCGATTCCCATATAAATATCAACTAAACAAACTATTTTTACTTCTGATAGGAAAAACCAGTAAGAATTTGCATCACCTAAAATGACAAAGCTTTCATTGAATATGTGTCATTCTTTTGTTATATGCTACAATTTTAGTATCAATTATGGAAGCTGTACTTTTGGAACTTTGAGCTGGGCGCAGAGATGGAAGCTGTACTTTTGGAACTTTGAGCTGGGCACAGAGGAGACTTTCTCATCTTTGATTGTTAATAATTGTGTAGCTAGATATTAGCTAGCTAGATAAGTCCTAATCTTTATAGAATCTGCTAGGCCTATGTTAAAGTTCAGGACCAAATAACAAGGTAGATGGCCTACTTGGGGCCTTGAACTTCTAGCTTCGACCGCAAATCATTAAAATAATAAGAAAATATTATAGAAAGAGAGAAAATATACTTTGATTGGATAATACATTGTCTTTTTGTATTCACTCTAGAAACTTCAACGCACTGACAATATATATAGACATATGGTCCTTATAAACAGGAAACACATAGCCCGTGTATTTATTTACTGGTGACAAAAATCAAAGAACTAAAATATAATATCCCTAAACAATAGCAATAGAAAAAGGGAAATGGAATACGTATTGAGAAAGTGATAAAAAAAGACTTGAATTAGTCAACATTCTCCTTTTAATTCAAGCGGGTGACGTAACTCCATTCATGTTGCAAAATTTCTACATTTTATTCTCTGTTATAGCTTTTGTCATCATATTTGTAGTTCGCCCATCATTGAAATAATTCAGCATCTCCTTTGGTGACTAATTCTCTGATGTAATTATATTGAGTTTCATTATGCTTGTTATGCCTTGGCGTACAACATTATTTTGAGAGATTAACTATGGACTTATTATCATAATAAATCTTTATTGGCTGCACTTGCTTTTGTTTCAAAATTTTCAAAGTCCTTCTTAACCATATTGCTTGACAACCAATGGCTATGGCAGCTATATATTTAGTTTCTGTACTAGACAAAGCAATCATCTGTTGTTGCTGTGATACTTAGGACATAGCTCCTCCGCTATAGAAAAACACAAATCCAGTTGTGTTTTTCTTGCCATCTACTGAACTAGCCCAATCACTGTCTGTATAAGCTTCAAGATCCTTATTTTTATTTTTCACATACCTGATCCCATAACTTATTATACCTTGAATATATCTCAACATTATTTTAGCAACCCTAAGATGATATCTACTTGGACTATACATATAATGAGAAATCAAATTTACTGCAAACATCATATTAGATCGAGAGTGTGTGAGATACATCAGCCCTCCCACCAAGGTGCTAAAAAATTTCTGATCTGCCTTCTCAACTCCATCTTCTAAGAGGAATTTATCATTTCCATATAGGGGAGTTTTGACAACCTTGTAGTTCACCATGCCAATTATCTTTAATAAATTTGTAGCTTACATCTTTTGACAAAGAGAGATCCCACACATATTGAGCAATTTCTAACCCAAAAATAATGTAGGAGTCCTAAATCAGACATATCAAAAGCCTCCATCATTGCCTCTTTAAAGGTATTCATTAGGCCACAAGAATTACAAATATAAATTATATCATCCACTTTTAAACATATCAAATAATCATTAACCCAACTCTTAACATACAAGGTAGAGTCATTAGCACTCATTTGGAAATTGTTTGTGATAAAATAGGAATCAATTTTATCATAGAGTTCTTTATGTAATTTGTAAACCTTATGTTCAGATCCCTGTACTTCAAAGCCTTTTGGTTGCTCAACATACAGATCCTCCACAAGATCACCATTAAGAAAGGTTGACTTTATATCCAGCTAATATATAAGCTAGCTATTTTGTGCAGCTACAGCTAGAAATAATATAATTGTATCCAAACGAGCAACAAGAGCAAAAGCATTAGAAAAGTCATTATTTGGAACTTGAGCATACCGTTTCAAGATCAAGTGAGCTCTATTCTTCGTCAATAAACCATTTGGATTGAAATTGGACTTAAAAATCAATTTAAGTCCAATGACATCTTTCCCATTAGGCAAATCAACCAAAGTCCAAGTCTGATTTTTTTCAATAGCTGCCAATTCTTCTTTCATTGCTCTAACTCCTTATTCCTTATTATCTACATCTTCAAAAGAAGTTTAGATCGATGGCAAAATAAGCAAAATCAGAGATAGCATAACTTTCTGACAAGCTTCATACTATTCTCGGAAAAGACTCAAGAGCAGAGTCTTTTGTGTATTGCACAAGTGTATTGGTATTATTTCCATCCATAGTAGAATTCAAGTCAAGAGACTCTAAATTAGATTCTATAATACCACCAGTGGTATGTGCAACATCATTTTCTGTCCAATCTCAAGCATCTTCTTTATTGAAGGTGACATCATAACTAATAATCAATCTTTAGTAATAGGATTGAAAAGTTGATAACCCTTTATCTCCTTGCTATAATCGATAAAAATGCACTTGATGCTTTTCACTTTAAGCTTTTGATAGTACATGAGCATAGGCAATAGACCCGATGACTCGTAGATGACAAAGATTGGTTTTTCTACCAATCCAAGCTTTATAAGGAGTTCTTCCTTCAACTGCTCA
>JANSVA010000006.1:3279236-3296085 GCA_025504915.1 Erythroxylum reticulatum
AGTCCAACTTAGTGAACACCTGAGCTCCCTGCAACTGATCAAGAAAATCATCAATTCTAGGCAATGGGTACTTGTTCTTCACTATCACCCAATTCAGTTGCCTATAATCGATGCACAGTCTCAAAGTTCCATCTTTCTTCTTCACAAATAAGATTGGAGCTCCCCATGGTGATACACTAGGTTTAATGAAACCTTTTCCAACAACTCCGATAACTGAGCCTTCAATTCCTTTAGTTCCACAGGTACCATCCTATATAGAGGACTAGATATAAGAGCAGCACCTGAAACCAGATCAATCGTGAACTTTGTTTCCCAATCTAGAGGTAAACCAGATAACTCAACAAAAAACACATCTAGGAATTCCCTAACCACAAGAATGTCCTACACATTCTGCTCATTTCAGGTATCGATGATGTGGGACAAATAATCCTTACATCCCCTTGCATCAACCTCAAAGCACTCACCAATGAGATCATCCTAGCTGGCACTACTTAACTAATACCTCAAAAAATTGCTCTCGGCTGATTAGGAGATTTTAATATCACTTCTTTAGTATAGCAATTCATGATATCCCTATGAGCAGTGAGCTAATCCATGCCTAGGATAATATTTATCTCCCTTAACTGTAGTGTAATCAAGTTTGCCTCCAATTCTGCTTAATCAATTCGAATCAAACACCTCTTGCAGAGTTCTCCTATTAATGTAGTACGACCTATCGAAGTACTCACCTCTAATCCATGTTTCAATAGTTCTCTATCATAATGCAACCTAGATGCTCAATGTGGTGCGATAAAAGCATGCATAGATCTAGGATCTAGCAATACAAAAGCTTCATAAGCAAAAATAAGTAACACAATTGCAACGACATCAGGAGAATCCCGAGCCTCCTTTCTGGTTATTGCATAAACTCTACTTTGAGACTGCGGTCGGTTGCTCCACGCCTCAGTCCTGACAATAGGACTCCCATAACTCATCCTACCTCTACCACGATGTCTCTGTCTAGACTTACTAGCTCGACTCTGTTAGACAGTTGGTTCAGTTATTGATCCCCCTTTTACACCAGACTGGGCTCCAACAATGGCAGGAGAATCTCTAATTCAGTGCTCAAGAGAGCCACAATAATGTCCAACACTCATCACTATATCTCTTTCCACAGTGCTCACAATTAGGTATCTGTGGTGGTTACCTACTATAAGTCTGTCCTCCAGACAGCTAACCTCTGCTAGAGAAACCAAAGCCGCCTCTCAGCCTAAACCCAAACTGTCTCGATCTTAACTATGATTGGGACGATCTACTTTGGAGTTTCCCTAATCTCTTGCTAAATTCATCTTGAAATTCACCAAGTCTCTTCATTATAGACTCCTGCCTATACTCTGCCTATCCCTCTCTCAATAACTGCTCAATTCTGGTGGAGGCAGCTCTTAACTTAGTGAAACTGCTTAAGTTGGTGATTGTCAGCCTTGTCCTAATCTCCATGTTTAACCCATCTTCAAATATCTTACACTTGTCTTCTTTAATAAGAATCAATGTAGCAATATACCCCATCAATTCATTGAACTTGATCTCATATTCAGCCATAGATACATTGCCCTGCTTCAGATCTAGAAATTCCTTCATCTTTCTATCCATGTAGATATTGGGCATGTAGTTCTCCCTGAAGACCTTCAGAAATTCTTCCCATTTCAGGTTACAAGGTCTAGTGGTATTGCCTGGAATAGTTTTCCACCATCGGTAAGTTGGGCCTTGTAGTAAAAAAACTACATAGTTGAACTTCTCATCCAGTTTGCAGTCCATCTGATCGATAATTCTCTCCGTTCTCTCTAGCCATCCCTCAACCTTTGCAGGGTTTGTACTTCTGTAGAAGTCCATAGCCCCCTGCCTTTGTAACTTATCATATCCTTTCTCTAGGGAATTCTTGGAGGCATTCTCTTAGCTCAAGATATTGAAGACTCTCCTGATTCTAGGTCAGCTGACTATCCCACTTGATCACCTATAGCGGATAATCTATAATAGACAATAATTTTAATTACTATCGACATTTCTCATGATATTTCAAGTCTAATATTCCTATATATCCCTATGGATGCCAACCATGCTTTGATACTAAAAATTGTAACACCCCACTACCATAAAGTATATGCTAGAAGATCCTGAGGACATTTAATTAAATATCTTATCATAATGGCGTGCTAGAGTAGTCACCTAGCTAACTTAATTATGGCATCATCAATTATACATAAATGTCACTATATTTAAAAACCCAAATTTCCTCATTTCATTTCTTAAACAATATGTACATTGTAGCTTTACAACAACATCCGTATATGTACAATAACAAAAACAAATCAGAGTTTACATCTCTATATACAGAGCATACTACATACATGAGGAATTATACAAAGATTTTTATCTAGATCCTTCAATCTCAGATGACCGAGCTTTGAGTCATGTCTTCTATCTAAAATCAGTGCTAGTTGTCTTGTAAGTTGACTTAGAAGTTATATCTTCACTCCCGAACCTGAAATGTCAACCTTGCAATTTTGGTGAGTTTTGGGAACTCAGTGAGTTAACTATCCTCGATGGTTCACTCAAATTATATAACACATCAACACATACAATCACATAATTCATATCATTTCATTTATCTTCAACTAGCATCACATAACACTTTGTTCACAATTTTCACATTCTCATTCAACACAAATCAACAATACATTTCAATCATTCAAACATACATATTAAATGTATATGCAATGCTCATGAGACTCACTTTCATTTATTACTTTTTTGTGATCGAGTGCCTTTTTACTAGCCCATATCTCTTATGGATATTGGGCTTATTCAGATATCGTCCATATCCCTTAATGGATACCAGGTACAATTACAACTGAGCCAGAGGCTCTTATCATATTTTGATCTTTAAAATTCTTTTTATTGGCAACTTCGGTCACAACTACCTTTATCTTTCATCCATTCATGTAATGAAACGCATCACATTCATATATTTTCAATTAGTCACTTGATTTCACTTTTACTTTCACATACACATTTCTCATTAGACCTTTGTCTGGCATTTAACAAAAATGTTGAGTACACTTATTTATGTCATATTCACATACAAAGAGCACTTCTAATATCTATTTCATGCATTAAATGCCTCGGACATTAAATGTTCGAAATCAACACAATCACATTCACATAATAATTCAATACAGAATTTAAAACAACCAATTTATTAAGTGAGACCATCTAGGTTACTCATAGTTTGCTCTAAATAACTATTGATTCGAAGTCTCGGTAATGTCTAGTGTTTAGATCTATTTTCTCCTCTATATCATGCAACATACATTAACATATATCACAACTTTGCACAATTATATAAGTACTCATTTATGCACATATGTATATATAAATTATGTACAATGCATGCTCAATGACAATCCCGGTATATTTCCTTTATTATCATCTCATGATCATCCATATTTCCAAAAATCACATAAGTCTAATTTGAACTTAGATTTACACCTCAATAAAACAAATTTTATTCTAAGTTCATCACTCAATCGATCATTCCAACTTTTCTCATAATAGATTTTTGGGTCAATTTTCCATGGCCTTAATATCAAAGAAAATGAAGTATTTAGGAAATACATTATTCTAAACAAATGTTTCCATATGTATTAAGTTTCTAAGGACACCAAGTTCACACAATTTGGTTTAGTATTCTGCAAGTTATACACAAAATACTTCAGACTGTACTCAAACTACAATAGCACTCAGTACTCAACTTCAAGACAAATTATGAAACTCTTAGAGACAGAATTAAAATCCAATTCCTTCATAAAATTTGTATCCATATGTCTCTAGTTTAAACCAAACTTAAAATAATTCCATTTTTATGTCTACATATCAAGATATGGCCAAAATACAAATGCATGTTTAGTGAAAACACTCCATTTAAAAAATTTCAGCACACTTTATCATTCTCATCCTAAACTCATCAATCAACCATTATCAATACTTTCCTAATGGATACCAATGGCCATGAAACTTTTTATATAGGAAAGAAAATGTGTGAGGAGTTTTTGGTTCAAATTTCAAGTCAATCGGAGGTCTAGAGAAGAAGTTATGGTCAAAAGAGTGAAGGGTGTTTGAAACTGTCAAAAATCACTACACTCTTACTATCACGATCGTGCTTGTGCACGGTCGCGCACTGCCTATTGAATCCTCTCTGTCACAATCATGTACTACCTGATTTTTCCTCTTATTCATGATTGTGCAACTCCCCTAATGTTTCCTTTGACGAACTTAACCAGATTTTACGAAACAACATATTTTTCATCACTAGTTTTTCTCTTTTGCTTAATCGATCATTTCTAACTTATTTACTCATTATTTCCTCTTCATTTCTACTTTCATTTCAGCTTAACTCATTCACACACAATCAAAATCTATGATCGATCATAAACATAGAAAACTAAACATATCATATACACACATTCATCCCATTTTCTACATATGTTCATCTTCGTTAACACCTTCATTTCATCTCTAACTTATCATTTTAATTTATTTCATTTCTAGAGACCACACTACTCCTTTTCTTTAACTCTAGACTCATTTTAGTACACCTCTATAACACCCAAAGAGATCCACGTAAATAAATAGTGAAAAACAGAACATACGCATATAATCTTTTCATGAAAATTTTGCACTCTTTTTACATCATTATAATGATCTTCTATTTGAAAATTCATCTCAACAACAACTTATGAAATATTGATCATCAAAAGCCCAAAAAAAAGACATGGGCATACCCAAGTTTCTCATTCATGTTTTAGCAAATATACATCCTCATTTTATAAACATTTAACTGCTAACTATCAACGTACATATCTCATTCCATAAATTATGAAGAGTAATATGTTACTTACTTGTTTAAAAATCCAAACTCTTCAAAATCACATGAACCCTAGCTTTCTATGATACACGATCATCAATAGTTAAGGGTGGTAAGGTTGGGTCTTTATATTAGTAAGAAGGGTAAGAGCAAGGCCTATATTGATAGGGCGAAAAGAAAGGTTTGTAGGTGAAGAAGATGAAGAACGAAATTAAAAGAAATTAAAAAGAGGTGAGAAAAAATGAATACATTAAAAGACAAATAAAAATGAAGGTGGTCTTTCACTTGGGAGAGAGCGTCGTAAGGGTGGATGCATGGCTTGGCAAGTGACACTTGTCACTTGCCACATGTCCACTTCCTATGGTCTCACTTGGTTCTCTTATTTAACTAGTCAATTTGTCTCCAATTTTTAATTCAATTGTCTCCCAATTTTCAAGATCATATTCTCAACAAATCTTAATACCATTAGACAATTATTTGAACTAGCACTTGACACTTATTTCTAATACCATAAATCAATTGTCATGTAACTTGGCATTTTTCCTAGTCCATAAATAATCAAAATTTCAAAATTCTCCTAAATTTCACCAAAAATTCTAAATCAACAATTATACTCTCCAAATCAATTTTCAATACATATAATCGACAATTCTCAATATAATCACATTTATAAATTAATTATACCCAAAAAATGTCAATGAATGCATGTACAATCATTTTAACGTCTGCAATGAGTAATAATCACATATGGGTGTATGCTATATTATGCATGAGTATGAAATGCACTTTCTAACTTCTCAATAAACTCTCATTTACACTATTCTAAGGTTCTAACCCTTAACATGGGATAACGGGATGTTATAGATTAGGGCTAAAAAAATTATTTTTCAAATTAGGATTAGATTGTGGGAATCAAATTGAAATCCAGAAAAATAATTTAATGTAATCTTTAAGCATGGTCGCCCAATGAAAACTACAATTTTTAGAATTTAAATTTGCAAGAGAAAAACATGTTAAAAGTAGTTTAAAATCTTATCTCAACCATATTTGAGTGAAAATAAATGAAATTATGATTTGAGGGATCCAAAAGATTACAACCACAAGATTTTCACATGAGTTTTGAAGGCTATATATAGAGCCAAGATGTGAAGTAAAAAGGCATCAAATTTTGAGCAACAATTTCCAACTTATCAAAGTTCTCTTGTATTCTCTTTTCATTATTCAAAATTAGAGTAGTTTTTCTTCAGCTTCTAGTGGTAGGAATGGTCATTATTGGCTAAGTCTTTTATTCTTGGTTAAATGAAGTGGAAGGTCTTTTTGAAACTATAAAGATTGGTAGTCAATTGGTTTTTATAGTGAAGCATCTCATTAATTCATGTATTGAATTATTCTTCTATACTTTTATTTTATGATTATTTGTAATTAATTCCAATGTGAAAATTTAGTTTATTGATTGAAATAATCATTCGCTATATGAAAACTAGAATATGCAAAAGTTTAAGTCTTTTAATAACTTGTAGCAACTAAAAGTCTTAATTTGTTGCGTCAAAAATTATTTCTCTTAGGAAAAGCATTGAACTAGATTAAATGCAACTGCAAATGTTGTGTTGTCTTACTTCAATGGTCTTTCTTTTCTTAAAGTTATTATTTAATCAAATTTGGGATTATATTTAAGGTTGTTAAGCAATAAGGATTAATGAATTACTTGTTTTTTATGATCTAATCCTAAGGAAAAATTGATATTTAGTATCACACCAAATATATGATTGATGAAATAATTATTTTGTGCTAATAATCAATTGTAGTTCTAAAGAGTGGAAGCAACCATAAACTAAGATTTGTTTTATTGAGAACTCTCATTTTATTTCGTCCTTTATTTTCTGTATTACAAAATTGATCAACCCCCTTTCTTTATTAATTATTTTCTTTTGTGACGGTTGACAAAGAAAGAACTTTCTGTGAGTTAGACTTCTACTTTTCTCTATTACATTGATTTAATTTCAAAAATATAAAAATTAATTTAAGGTACTCGTAATAGTTTCACCAATAAAAGTTAACTTAATAGTGCAACAAAAGTTAGAATGGGCAGTCTTCTTGGGATTTTTTATCCATTCCGATATAAATATCAACTAAACAAACTATTTTTACTTCTGAGAGGAAAAACCAGTAAGAATTTGCATCACCTAAAATGACAAAGCTTTCATTGAATATATGTTATTCTTTTATTATATGTCACAATTTTAGTATCAGTTATGGAAGCTATATATTTTGAACTTTGAGCTAGGCACAAAGGTGACTTTCTCATCATTGATTGTTAATAATTACGTCCAGATACTAGATAGATAGATAGATCCTAATCTTTATAGAATCTGCTAGGCCTATGTTGAAGTTTAGGACCCAATAACTGGGTAGATGACCTACTTGGGGCCTTGCACTTCTAGCTTTGACTACAAATCATTAAAGTAATAGGAAAATATTATAGAAAGAGAAAGAAAATATACTTTGATTGGAGAATAAATTATCTTTTTGTATTCATTCTTGAAACTTCATCACACTGACAATATATATAGACATATGGTCCTTACAAATAGGAAACACATAGCCCATTTATTTATTTATTAGTGACACAAATCAAAGAACTAACATACAATATCCCTAAATAATAGCAACAAAAAAGGGAAATGGAATACGTGTTGAAAAAGTGATAAAAAAAGACTTGAATTAGTCAACACTCTCCTTTTAATTCAAGCAAGTGAGGTAACTCCAACCATACTGCAAAATTTCTACACTTTATTCTCTATTAGAGCTTTTGTCATCATATTTGTAGTTTGCTCATCAATGATGCAATGAAATAATTCAACATCTCCTTTGGTGACTAATTCTCTGATGTAATGATATTGAGTTTCAATATGTTTGGTTATGCCTTGGCGTACAAAATTTTTTTGAGAGATTAATTATGGACATATTATCATAATAAATCTTTATTGGTTGCACTTGCTTCTGTTTCAAAATTTTCAGAATCCTTTTTAACCATATTGCTTAACAAGCAATGGCTATGGCAGCTATATATTTAGTTTCTGTACTGGACAAAGCAATCATCTGTTATTACTTTGATACCTAGAAAATAGCTCCTCCACCATAGCAAAACATAAATCCATTTGTGTTTTTCTTGTCATCTACTAAACTAGCCCAATCACTATTTGTATAAGCTTCAAGATCCTTATTTTTATTTTTCACATACCTGATCCCATAACTTATTATACCTTGAATATATCTTAACATTATTTTAACAGCCCTAAGATGATGTCTACTGGGGCTATACATATAATGAGAAATCAAATTTACTACAAACATCATATTAAATTGAAAGTGTATGAGATACATCATCCCTCCCGCTAAGGTTCTAAAAAATTTCTAATCTGCCTTCTCAACTTCATCTTCTAAGAGGAATTTATCATTTCCATGTAGGGGAGTTTTGACAATCTTGTAGTTCACCATGCCAAATCTCTTTAATAAATTTGTAGCATACATCTTTTGATAAAGAAAGATCCCACACATCTTAAACAATTTCTAAACCCAAAAAATAATGTAGGAGTCCTAAATTAGACATATCAAAAGCCTCCATAATTGCCTCCTTAAAGGTATTCATTAGGCCAAAACAATTAAAAATATAAATTATATCATCCACATATGTTTATATCATAAAATAATCATTAACCCAACTCTTTACATACAAGGTAGGGTCAGTAGCACTCCTTTGGAAATTGTTTGTGATAAAATAGGAATCAATTTTATCATAAAGTTCTTTATGTAATTTGTAAACTTGGTGTTCAAATCCTTTTCCTTCAAAACCTTTTGGTTGCTCAACATACAGATCCTCCACAAGATCACCAGTAAGAAAGGTTGACTTTACATCTAGCTAATTTATAAGCTAACTACCTTTTGCAGTTATAGCCAGAAATAATCTAATTGTATCCAAACGAGCAATAAGAGAAAAAAGTATTAGAAAAGTCAATAGTTAAAACCTAAGCATACCCTTTCACAACCAAGAGAGCTTTTTTCTTCGTCAATAAACCATTTGGATTGAAATTGGACTTGAAAATCCATTTAAGTCCAATGACATCTTTCCCATTAGGCAAATCAACCAAAGTCCAGGTCTGATTTTTTTCAATAGCTGCCAATTCTTCTTTGATTGCTCTAACTCATTCTTCCTTATTAACTACATCTTCAAAACAAGTTTAGCTCGATGGCAAAATAAGCAAAATCAGAGATAGCATAAATTTCTAACAAGCTTCTTATTGTTCTCATAGAAGACGCAGGAGTAGAGTCTTTTATGTATTGCACAAGTGTATTGGTATTATTTACATCCATAGTAGAATTCAAGTCAAAAGACTCTAAATTAGATTCTATAATACCACTAGTGGTATATGCAACATCATTTTCTGTCTAATCTCAATCATCTTCTTTATTGAAGGTGACATCACAACTAATAATGAATTTTCAGTAATAGGATTGAAAAGTTGATAACCCTTTGTCTCCTTGCTATAATCGATAAAAATGCAATTAATGCTTTTCACATCAAGCTTCTAATAGTACATGAGCATAGGTAATAGAAGAGAAGACTTGTAGATGATGAACATTGGTTCTTCTACCAATCCAAGCTTCATAAGGAGTTTTTCCTTCAACTGCTCATGTTATTGATCGATTGAGAACATATGCAACAGTAGCCACTACTTTTGCCTAAAATCTTGGTGGAAGATGGTTATCATTTAGCATGCTTTTGGTTGCTTTAACAACTGTTCTGTCTTTCGTTTTACTACACTGTTTTACTATGGTGTATAGCTTGTTGTTAGTTGCCTCTAGATACCAAAATGGATACAAAATAATTCAAACTCTTTGGATTTAAATTCTCCACCTTGATCAGTTCGGAGTTTCATGATTGAACACTCAAATTCCTTCTCCACTTCAACTTTAAATTTCTTGAAAATTCAAAAGCCTCTGTTTTCTCTTTTAGGAAATACACACATGTCATTCTTGAGAAATCATCAACAAAGATAAGAAAATACTTACTTCCCTTTATTGAGAGTGTTTGCATCGGTCCACAAATATAAGCATGAACCAGCATTAAAGGTTTAGTGGCTCTCCAAGACTTGACCATTGGAAACCTTTCACGATGATGTTTCCCCAAAATGCAAGGTTCACATTTTAAAAAAATCAAGTTCTATATAGCTGGTAGAACTATAACCATCTTCTAGTTATGCAGCATTTGTAGTCCACTAAATTTAATATAAGCAAACATTCTACGCCAAAGAATTGTATCATCACTTGAGGTAATAAATGCATGAAGATCAAATTGTAAAACATAATTAGAAACATTTTATTTTAAGACATTTTTACTTAATGAACCAAATTCTTACTCCTTTTGTCATAAATCATGCTTTCTTCATTATCAAATATAGTATCATAAAATTTCTTTAATAATTGACCTAACCTCAAAAGGCTATTACCCAATTTTGGAATATATCTATATAACATCATGATTAAGTGTCTTACCAATTTTGCAACTTACAGTAATTGTGCTAATACCACACACTTGAACTTGACTATTGTTTCCCAAGATCACTTTGGATTTCACTATTTCAACAATTTCCACAAAAAAACTTTGGTTGCCAATCATATGATTATTACAACCACTATCTAAATACCATGCTTTAAAGGATATGGCAACATTAGCAACTGAATAAGCAACAAATAAATTATCTGACCCATCATCTTTCTCTTCATGAACATTAGCTTAATCTTTTTCTTCACAATTCCCAGCTATATGACCAAATCTTTTGCAATTATAGCATTGAACTATATTTTTTCCATGGTTAGATTTATTTTTGTGCCAATAGTTTATCTCCAAATGATTAGCTTTACCACAATGAGAGCATATAGGAAAAGAATTTACATTACCTCAATTTCTTTGACCTTTTGAACTACCGTGACCTCGGCTATAGCCAAAATGGTCAAGCCCACGTTACCTTTTGTTACCATATCCTCCTTTTCCTATGCCTTCAGATTTTTTCATATGCTTCATCTAAAAAGCTTTCTCTGTAGAAACTCCAATTAATCTATTTAAGCGAGCTTCATAAGACTCAAGAGAACCCATTAACTCAACCAAGGAACAAATTGATAAATCCTTAGATTCTTTAATCGCAACAACAACATGATCGAACTTAGGTGGGAGACTCCTTAAAATCCTTTCGACGACTTTCTGTTCTATGACACCTTCACCAAAAGAATAAATTTTATTTACAAGGGCAGAAAAATCTTGAATTTTGTAAGTCGATTTTGTTATAAAATTTTCAAAATTGCGACACAATGTCTGGAAGTTCACAATCACCACTTTGTTGGACCCTTGATAGTGTTCTTGTAGCAAATTTCATACCTCCTTTAAGGTGGTTGCTCCCATCCCTAATGGGAATAAAATGTTTTCTATGCATTGTTGGGTGAAAAATAGGGCTTTCGCTTCTTTCTTTTGCTTCTCCTTCATCTCCTTTTTCTGGACTATAACTCCTTTTTCTGGACTATTGTCAATCGTGTAGCTTAATCTAGATTTGCAAGCTCACCAAAGCTATTTTCTATCAAATCTCATAATTCGTGTGATGAATAATGGCTATATTTTTACATACTAGAACTGAAAATTGGTTCCATTGAAAAAAGGTGTTAGAAAATATATAAAACCAATTGAGTTGGCCTCACACAATAGCTTAAGCTATTGTGGTGAAAAGGTCACTTAACATGGCATTAGAGCCTCTATGACCAAATGGTCAAGAGTTCGAATCCTACGACCTACCTATTCTAATGAAATTAAGCACAAGGTAAAGTAGGCCTGTACAAGTTTCAAGCCCAAAAAGCTTTCATTTGAGGGTGTGTGTTAGACAATATATAAAACCAATTGAGTTGGCCTCACACAACAGCTTAAGCTATTGTGGTGAAACGGTCATTTAACAAAAGGAAAATTTGTGCACACTCTCACTCTCTTGTTTTCATTCTAATTTCTTTCCTACAGACCACAACGACGTGGACTCTGAAACTAATTGTAGAAAGGAAAATTTACTTTTGAGTGGAGAATAAAATTGTATTCACTCTAGCCACTTCAACACACTGACAACATATATATATATACACGTGGTCCTTTCCAATAGAGAAAACATGGCCCTATATTGATTTACGGGTCACACAGATGAAAGCACTAACATAAAATATCCCTAAACAATAGAAACGAAAAAAGAAAAATTGAATGCGTGTGGAGAAAGTGATTAAAAAGACTTGAATTAGTCAACAAGTATTAGTACCGATACCTTTCAGGTATGGTAGAAGAAAAGCGATGGTCTGTGTTAGAGCATATCCACTGATTCTGCACCAAAGTCCAGCTCAACCTATTGACTGACTTGTAACCGATCTTATAATGAATTGCTATCATCGAGAGAGACTTAAACAATTTGGGTTTGTAAACAAAGGATTCTTACATTTTTATTTTATACCAAATTTGTGCACTAGTGGAGAAAGGATGTAACTTTCAAGTCTCTTTCTTCTAACAAAAACCACCAAAGAGTAATAGCTTTTTCGAGTTCAAACTTGATTTATTCTCCACGACGTACACCCTCTAAGCTAGCAAACTATACTATATTGTGGATTATAGGTAGACATCAACTCAGGAAGAGGACTTACAAATCAAACAAGAAGCCAGAACTTCTGTTTTCTTGTGAACCCACTTATCCAAAACCTCATAATGGATGAGTATTGGATGAATTACAGGACCATTGACTTGTGCAATTTTATCCTGTAGGAATGAGTGGAAGTGAAAAATCTGAAATTATCTGATTAGATCGTGCAATCCCAAACATTACATACTTTGATATCTACGATGGAGAAAATGAGTTGAAATTTAAGTAAGCAGGAGATCAATGTTCCTATTATATGAGATTTATGCCACTTTTATTTTTCCCATAGAGTAAGCATAAGATGAGTTTATATACCAGCTGCACGAAGAGTTGAATTCATGCCTCCAGATTTCTGATAAGTAAAACATTGCACTGATTCTTATTTAAGTATCTACAGAAAATTCTAAGCTCTTAACAATTCTTTGCACGAGTGGAGATATTAGCTATCTTTTAAAAGAAATGAATAAGAGCCTAACGTTATGAACCAGAAGTCAAAAGTGGTCTTAGAACTTAAATTCGTCTCATCAATATGTCCACAAGCTTAATATCATAACCTTAAAGATCTAGAAATTTATACAAAAGTACAATTCAGGGTACATCCCACAGAGAGTAACCTGAAGAACACAATATTCATTAAGCCTCCATACTTCAATTATTATAGAGTTCAGCAGGGAGGCGTGGATAAAGGAGAACCTCTAATGGGGTTGCTCTTGGTGTAGTGATTCCTGGTCCTTCAGTAATATCATGATAGGTCCCAACACTTGTGACAAAGTTAACGTAAATAGCTTTCTCTTTGGGTGAGAAATAAACCACAATATTTGAGTGAATTTTTTCTGATGATAATTTCCATGATAATTTCTGGGCTGCTTTAAATATGCAAAGCCATTTACATTCATGCCGAAAATGAAGGAAAACTAGCAACTAACTAAAACACGTAAACACACGTAAAACAGAGCATAAGACAGAGCTCCAAAACAGAACACATTAACGAAAAGAAAGATGACGTAAAACACGTAACTTCCGCAACCCATTTGTACGTAAAACTCTCGCCAGTCAAGACCCAGTCCATTTGAACGGTTCCGTCTGTATGCATGCAATGGTTCTTCACATCCCCACTTTTTCAAGGTATTTGGGATTTGACTTATGGCCCCTCTCTGAATGACGTCGCCTAACAATACCTCCCCCATCAAGTGGATCGTCCAAATTTGGAAACATCTCCTATAACTTTTTGAGTGGCTCCCAATTTGCTTCTTCAGTTAGAAGGTGCTTCCATTGCACTAATCATTCTTCAACCAGTTGAAGTCCTTACTTGACCCATCGGTAATCTAAAATCGCTTGTGGCTCTAATAAGACCACCCCGTCATCAGTGAATGGTGGTAACTCAAGCAGTGGCTTGTCAACGTGCCTCCCGTAATCTAGGTACCGTTTGAGTAGTGACACGTGAAACACTGGATGAATGCGCGTCCCTTCTGGTAATTGTAATTTCTATGCAACAGGCCTGATCTTCTCTAGGATCTAATAGGGACCAAAAAAACAACTAGCTAGTTTCTGATGGACCCATTTGAAGATTGTTTGCTGGCGGTGTCGGTGTAACTTCAACAATACCCTTTTGCCGATATCAAACGAAATGTCTCTATGCTTCTTATCCACCAGTTGCTGCATTCTGTTTACTGATCTTCCTAAATTGGCCTTCAGCTGCCGAAGCAGTCCATCCCGAGTTATGAGTTGCTGGTCAACTTCATATACTGGTGATAGTCCATCCTTATATGTTGGGATAGAAGGTGGCAATCTCCCATATAATGCCTAGAAAGGAGTCATCCCCATTGAAATATGGTATGTCGCATTATACCAGTATTCCACCCAAGGTAAATAGCCACTCCATTTTCGTGGCCATTGATGAACAAAACACCGGAGATATTGTTCGACGCAGCGATTGGCGACTTCTGATTGGCCATCCGTCTGTGGATGATAAGCGGAATTGAGTTGTAATTTGGTACCCGATAGCTTAAAAAATTCCTTCCAAAAGTTACTGATGAAGATTTGGTCCTGATCATTAACAATTGATCTGGGCATACCATGAAGCTTAATGATGCCTTCAACAAATTTTTCTGCTACCATTTTTACTGTAAAAGGGTGACTTAAAGTAAGGAAATGAGCAGACTTAATAAGTCTAACGACAACCACCAGGATGGTGTCCTTTCCTTGCAATGCTGGGAGGCCCTCGATAAAGTCTAAGGTGATATCATCCTACACTTGACACGGTATTGGCAGTGGTTGAAGAAGCCCAGATAGAGCTAATGTTTTGACTTTTATTTTTTGGCAGACCTCGCACCTTTTGATGTAATCTTGCACTGAGTTATGCATCCCAGGCCAATAAAATTATTGTCCCAATTTACACAATGTTCGTAGAATGCCCGAATGACCCCCTACCTTGATATCATGCATTTCATGTAACAGTTTTGCCCTTAAGGTCTCATCGTTCGGCACAATGACCCTTCCTTTATATAGTAATAATCCTTAAAGCCATATATATGATCCTCTTGGTTGCTCAGTGGCCGCACAGCCCTTTGACTGAATGTATTGGTCTTCTTTTACAGCTTTTTTAATTTCCTCCCATAAACTAACTTACGGAAATGAAATTGCATGAAGAATGGGACTGCCTTGTTTTCGGGAGAGAGCATCAGCTGCAAAATTCTCACGACCAGGTCTGTATTTAATTTCGTAGTCGTAGCCCAGGAGTTTAGCAACCCATTTTTGTTGCTTCAGTGTTACAATTCGTTGCTCTAGAAAATATTTGAGACTACGCTGATCAGTCTGAGTATAGAATTTGTGGCCGAGAAGATAAGGCCGCCAGGTATGTATGGCTTCGACAATAACCAACATCTCCTTGGCATACGTCGACCATGATTTTTTTCTATTCTGAGGGCTCGACTCATGTATGCCACTGGTTTGCCTTGTTGCGATAAGACCGCTCCAATTCCTTCTTCGGACGCATTTATTTCGATAATGAAAACATCGTTGAAGTTTGGCATGGCTAATATCGGTGTGGTCGTCATGGCCTGTTTGAGAGAAAGGAAAGCATTCTCAGCTTCTTCATTCCATCCAAACTGGCCTTTTTTTAGCAGATTGGTGAGAGTCCACGCTATAATACCGTAGTCTTTGACAAATTTTTGATAATAACCTATCAAACCTAAAAACCCACGTATTTCCAAAATGTTAGTAGGTCGAGGCCAAGCCATCATAGCAAAAAAAAAATTGTTCATCCACCTTGACGCCTTGGTTGGTGATGATGTGCCCCAAGTAGTCCAATTCTTGCTACCCAAATGCACATTTGCTAGCTTTGACAAAAATCTGTGTTGCTTTAGTATTTCAAAAGTCTGTCGTACATGTACTAAATGTTGATTCCAGTTCGAACTATAGATCAGAATATCATCAAAGAAAACTAATATGAATTTTCGAAGATGCTGTCGAAAGATGGAATTCATGATGGCTTGAAATGTGGAGGGTGCATCACATAAGCCGAAGGGCATAATCAAGTATTCATAATGTCCATTATGCATTCGAAAAGCAGTTTTATGAATAGCACTTGGTTTAACTCGTACCTGATGGTATCCTGCCCTCAGATCGAGTTTGGTAAAATAATAAGCGCTGTAGAGTTCATCCAACATGTCATCCATTATGGAAATTGGAAATCGGTCTTTAATAGTTGCAGCATTTAGAGCGCGATAATCTGTACAAAATCGCCAATTTCCGTCTTTCTTTTTTACTAGTAATATAGGCGACGAGAAGGGACTAATGCTGGGCCAAACAAGTCCAGATTTCAACATATCTTGGACCTGCTTCTCAATCTCATTCTTTTGGTAGTGTGCATATCTATAAGGCCAATCGTTAATTGGTTCAGTTCCTTCTTTGAGGACAATGTCGTGGTCAACCTCTCGTGTTGGTGGCAAGCTTGAGGGATCAATGAATAAATTTGAAAATTCCTGCAATAACTCACGGAAGCTTGGATGAATATTTTGTGGAAGTTCCGTTTGGGCAACCTGTAGGCACACAGCAAACAAAGCTTGGCTAGGACGAATTCCCTTAGTTATATCTTCAATTGATGCCGCTCGAATATTTTGTCCATCGATGCCCACCAATTTCTTAGTCTGGTTTTGCCTTATGAATTCCATGGTTAATTTCTTCCAATCATACACCACAGAACCAAGAGTTTCAAGCCATTGAATTCCCAGAACCA
>JANSVA010000006.1:3299318-3310800 GCA_025504915.1 Erythroxylum reticulatum
CGACCACAACCAAATGGAATCAGCTCGAAATGTTGTCCTCTAACATCAATGTCCGCATGGCTTGTGAGAAATCTCTCTGGTTCGAAGAATAACGGATTTGGCCAAAATTTTGGATCCCTTTGAATTTTCCATATATGTATAGCCAAACGTGAGCCTGCTGGGACATGATAGCCAGCTACAACGCAATCTTCTATAGCTACCCGATGTGTTACTGGGGCAACAGGGTATAAACGAAGGGTCTCCTTGACTGTAGCTCTGAGATACACAAGGTTTTTAATGTCTTCTTCCTTTACTTGACGTTTGTCACCAACATGGAGGTTTAATTCTTCTTGGACCTTCTTCAAAATGTGGGGATTGTTCAAAAGCAAGGAGATGGCCCATAACAGTGTTTGTGAGGAGGTGTCACCGCCACCCGCAATTAGAGCCTGTAAACATATAAAAACTTCATATCAAAACAATAGTCAGTGGCCGAACAACAACCTTTTGGTTTTCATTTCAATCGTATATAAGCATACCAGACAGGTTGACTTGATACTAGTATCTGAATCATACGGAAAACCAGAGAGTTGTCCCTTCTCCTCGAGAGTTGACATCAGGTCCATAAAGTCTTGATCACTATCGGCCTTGACCTCTCCTGAAACTCTTCTACGGCGATGTTCTTGCAACCAACCTGCCAGGATTGCATCTAAATCCTTGCCTGTCATCTTAATTGCTGTCTCACGCCCCTGCAAATCCAACCACCATAGAAACGGGAGGGCATCTGAAACCACAAAAATGCCCATGAAGTGAAAAAAACGACCAATCACTTGTTTATACCATCTTGTGTCTCCCGCAATAGCAGCTTTTCCAGCCACTAATTGGGCCACCACACTAATGAATAGGTCCTCAAACAACTGGTTAAGGTTGACAAGCAATGGAAGGCCGTTGTTATCAGACCATAGACCAAAAATCTTCTTTACCCTCTGATCAACTTCATCAGCTTGAACCCTGATGAGCATATCAAGCCTACGGTTTGAAAGAAATTCAAGCATGACTATCTTTCGCATCTCTCGCCAATGGGAGCTATAGGGTGCAAAACCAAAGACTGAATGGTTATAGCACATGTGCTTTGTGGCTGTTGTGGTGGGACGAGAAGACAGAACTTTGTCATTAGTTGTGAAGCACTCTTTGGCTGCTTCTCTGTCGGCGACAACAAGAATACGATGACTGCCAAGTCTGACGTTGAACACTGATCCATATTTATCAGCCATCTCTCCAAGTGTGTGGTGAATAAGCTGATCGGCGCGGGCCAGTAAGTGGAGGTGGCCGATGATCGGCCATGCTCCTGCTGGTTCTGGAGCTTTTCTAGTCGTGCTCTTTTCAGGACTCTGCCTCTTCCTAACCAACGCAAAGTAGATGACGGTTAGAGGAAAAATCCCAGAAATTAGAATCAGTAGCAGATATGGAACCATTTTTTTCTTGGAGACGAACAGTATGTGACAGAACCCAACCGGTTTATAAGTTGATGCCAGGAACTGTTGGCTGAGGTCAACTTAATCATGGCAAATCCCTATAGGCCAGTACCATTCTTGGCCTTTTATTCCTAGGTAAGGAAAAGACAAATCATTTGCTCTCTTTTGAAAATATATACTGGAAATGGAGAGGATACGCAAGTTTTGTTTGATAATTAGTCCCCTCTTAGTCCAAGTCAAAACTTCAGCTCGTACTGACTCTCCAAAATTATTTCAGTGTTTTTAGCTAGCCATTCAAAGAGGCATGGACAGATTGCTTTCATATCTTTCAAAGTTATTCCCCTAGCCACCTTTTGAAGGATAAAGCCGTCTAGAACTCTAGTAAGCAATGGGAAGTTCTCCAGTTCCTCACATCCAGAAGCTATTAGAACTCATCTTACTTATGTTCCTTGGTATAACATTGTTTAAAAAGGATCATTGATGTCTAAAACCTCCTTTATCACGGTCAGACTCAAGATTTCAATTAATTAGGTTTGTTGCCTACGTAATTTGGTTCCTGATACTACCTCTCATTTTTCTTTCACTGTGGCTACTCATCCTCCATTTGAGTCAGAATGCTTCACTGCTTAAGCTTGGATCGTCTCTATAATAATTGGAATAAAATCTTAATTTGGGCTGATAATCGATAAAGATGAATGGGGAAAATTTATATATATATGCTTAAGTCTTTGTCTCAATTGAACTGTGCACTCTATTTGGAAGGAAAAGAAGTCAAGGATTTTCAAGAATTCTAAATATGATTAACATGTTCTAAACCTTACACAAAAATTGGGCTCCTCTCTTCAAAGAAGATGGAACTTAAGTTGAATAGTTGTTGTCTTTTAAGTAGTCTCATGATTTAACATGTAATGTTATTTTTGTTGTAATTTTAGTACCTTTTTCCTTTTTATAGCTCTACATTGTAATGAAATTATTTCTTATTTAAAAAAAAAAAAGGCCGTAGGATTGTAGCTAGTCAAAATATCATTGGATTAAAATCTAAAGGATATATTATAAAATCCGTGTGTTTTGGGGATTACCACCTTCAAACCATGTAGTTGAGTCCCTTTTTCAATTTTTATTGGCTCGAAAAAGGATGTTGGTTAAGAATGATGTATAAGTAAAATCCTTAGACAAATTCGTGTAATTTCATAAGAATTATTTTAAATGAGATCCCATATTTTTTAATTGTTATATATGTTTATTATTTGAAAGAATTTAATATTTTAAAAATGTTGTTAGTGTTTATTAATTAAATTTGAAAATTAAATACTCAAAAGTTATATGGTTGATTAAATTTAGGGAAAAAGTATATTATTTGGCTTATTGTTATTATTCGTTATTGTTCAATATTTTAGACATAATTTTTAATAGAAATATTTGGCTGAAGATATTTAAGTGCCTATAGAAAGATAATAGAATTATATATAATTTATAATAAGACATAATAGTTACTCCAAATAAGAGGATTTGATAGAAAATAATTTTGTGAGTTTATTTTGTGATACCACAAAAGAATATTTGATATTTTGTTCATAATTTTTAGTAGAAATATAAGTGATTCAAAAGTATAATACCTTGAACTCATTGTAATGTAGTATAGTTTTAGCTATAGTAAAATTTTCTTTTTACTTTTCAAAAAAAAATAGTTTCTCATCGATTTTGATTCTTTTTCACAAAAAAATTAAAGAGAGAGAGAGAGAGAGAATAGGGCTAAAAAATGAGAAGAAGGCATGCATAACATCTGATTTAAAGTGAAGAAAAAAAAGAGTTTTCATGTATACCAAATTTGATAGCATATGTCAATTGAGATCTTTTAGGTACATAGTTATGCTTTTTACATATTAAATATTTTTCTAAGTATTTATTATCTGCTTTATCATTTAATTTTTATTTTTAAGTAGATTAGTAGATAATTATAACTTGAGGTATTCGAAATAATTAAAATTTTATCATAAGGGTTGAGTTTGTGTCAATTATGTGTATTTTGTAATCGTCAAAATTGACTTATGATTTAAGACGTTGGTTAACACTATTAACTACTTAGAAATTTAATTGTAGATGCATTTTTATAGTTAGTTGTCTCATATGCATTTTGGACGTATTAAATGATGAATTGTGTTGTTGATATGATTTGAGATCCTAAAAGGTAGTTATTGTGCATGTGTGTGACTTATCAATCAACATCTCACTGGGGCATATATAAGGTCGTGCAAATTAGCCAACACCAAAATATGTGAGATATCATTGGCAGGACTAAATTGAGGCATGTTTGTATGAATAAGTAAATATCACAACGAGACATGTACCAATTAAAGCGAATATTTTACGTTGGTTTGACATCACAAAGTTAAATTTTCTTAATATGTATTTTTTTAAAATTGGTTGTCCCATATAAATATAATTGTAAATATTTTTGTTATATAAAATAAAATGAAGTAATCTTATGTCTATATTATTATAATTTTTATTTAAGTTATACGTACCATTTGATTTTGTGTTTTTTTCAAGATCAAAATTTGTAAGGAGAGCATAGTTTTGTAGAATTAGATTTAGAAGGATTTCTAGATAAAGAAAAGGACTATATATTTTTTATAAATTTCTTTTTTTAATAAATTGTAAGTCTTATAATGATGATGAGTCCAACCTAAGTTTGTTCAGATTCGTGACGTGACAACCCAATTACATAGACACAAAGTAAGAGCCAGGCATTAGCCACCAGTTATTCTATCCTACAATAGAAATTGTGAAAAGGGGCGAAAAACGGAGATAATCGTTAAGACTGAACAAAAAGATTATTAGAGTTTTACGAATGAATGACTTAAATTATGACAAGGAGTAACTTCAAACACCTTTTAGTCTTGTGGAGGAGAGTGTGTACACAGGAGACTCATTATGCATGCACATGTTTGTCTTTTAAGTTCATTCTCGTTCTTCAATGCTGGGGTTTGATAAGGAGTGTGATTGAATGCCCGACTGTATGAAAGAATCATACTCCGTTGATTTTTATTTTTTGAGATAATTAAATTTAAGATCAATTAACAGTAGACTAAACCATCGACAAGGTTATTAACTATTTTAATTATAATATAGGCCACTAAACATTAAAAGAGAGGTGCAATGTGTAAAACATCTTTCAGATACAATTTTTCAGTCATAAACACAATATTAAGTTTAAAAAAATTACATTTAGAATGTTGGAAGTAATACGTTGTGATTAAAATGTTGTATTATCTCAAGAGTTTTAGCAACTTCGTAAATAGGTTGAAGCAACTGCACTGCCATACAAGCTGAAAAGAAATGGATCGAACCTCTCTTTTTCTTGCTTTCATTCTCTTCCCCGAGACCAGTTCGTACATAAATCAAAGTGGAAACAGATGATAGTGGAAGACGTGGGACACGGGACATGCCATCATGAGATCGCCACCGACATTGTTCGTCACAAATCTATGACAAGATATCCCACAATCATGAGGCTTGCGGAAATGTACCTAAAATTCTGGATTGTCTGCGGCAATCTTGAGTCTGAATATCGAGTGTGGTCCGATTAAGTTATGTCAATCAAAAACGATTATTGTACAAAACCCGACACTTTCTTCACCCAACACATAATTAGAAACATGTCAACTGTTTCTATTGGACGTTGTGGTATGATTTAGGTCCCTGATACAATTGACCTATTTTAGTTGGTAATATTGGACCCTGGAGCCTCTTATTAATACTCATATTACCAACCTCAGGCCCTGATTCAAGATGACAAAATGGGATAATGAAGAAAGGGCCTTATCTCAGTTATGACCCATTATGAACAAAAAGGTCAGTTCTCCTATTCAGCAGAGCAGATTTACTTCAACCGGCTTTTTCAAAAGGTGGTTCAAATAGTAAGATGAGTCTTATTATTGGACGTTTTGAATTTTTAAGTTAGAGGCTTTTACAGTTTCTTAAGCTTAATCCATTGCTCAACTTAGTATACGTTATTATATTATTTTAAGAATTTATTTATTATCATCTCAAGGTTTCCTTAAAAATTTATATCTTGTGGACGAGTTAATCTTCTAATCTGGCCTTTGTCAGTGGCAGACTTCGACTTACTTGCAGCTTTTCATTCATGGAGGGAAGGCAAAATCATGACGCTCGGTCCCTTCCTGCTAGAATCCGGTCATCAACTTTTTTATTAATGTTCTTAATCAAATCCAATTGCACCGGAGATTTTATTAGTATACAATCTAATATCTAACTTCAAGTAGCTTGTTAATGAAAACTTGAGATCCAATTTACTTCACGTAGTTCTGTATATTTTCATTATTTATTACTAATAATGAAAGCTAAGTTTTACAAACTGAAGCATAAGTTACATAATTCCATGACACTTCACCAGTTTCACCCGTTTTGCCTAGTTAAGAATCCATGATATATATATATAGCTACCGTAAAGCTTTTGATTTATGCAGAGCCGAGACAAGTTTGCAATTAAGAACATGAAATGGACTCATAAAAAAATTAGATTTTTGTTCCATGGACAATGGCTAAAGTAGGATTAGATATTTAAAAGCTGTGTGTAATTAGTTAGTGATCAACACTTGAGAGGAGTTAACTCGGTAGACGACTCAGCATAGTCCGCTTGCCAATAACTCGGCCTTCCAAGGGTAAACTCCAGGTTAAGCAACACAGCTGGTGGTGGTGACAAGGAGCTACAGTCCAACCTGTCCTTCTCTCTATCAGACACATGGAGGGCTTCCTTGGGACCGTCCTCCTGATTATAGAAAACAAATAGGTCATGCAACTTAAGTACAAATTAGCTAGATCGATCTCAATCTATGTGAAAGACTTTTGTTTATATTGATAAAGTTAGTACCTTAAAGTGAGAATACGTCAAAGCTTCATCAGGACTTGATCTATTTTTATCATTTCTATCTGGTGATGATGACCACGAGCCTCTGTTCATGATATTGACAAGCTATCAATGTAAAAAGAAAAAAGAAAAAAACGATGGAAACCGCAAGTGCATAAGCATCTAGCGGAAGTTATACTAGTTAGACCTTCAAATCCCCTCTGTTTTACAAGAAGTTGGATCATAAAAACGCAAGAGCATTTCTCGCTTTTGAGCTTAAATATGATGGTTATGATCCAAAATTATAGTAAGGCTCTCACCTTCTGGTCTGATCATATAGAATACAGGTACAAAGTCAACGAAATCCAGCCAAGCCAAGAAAGCATTAATGACTCCATCAACTAAAGACAACGACTCTTTGAAGGTGGGATTAAAATATGACATTGAGATTTGAACCATGACCTTAACGTACCCGCATACATATGGGGATGAAGTCACGATGACAATCTAATATATCTGTTAAAAGACGACACCGTAAATCACTGTTTCACCACTGCCCTAGAAACCCTAAACCATTAAGATCAATGTAAAGCAAGAGATATTTACTAGTCAAACCTATTGTCTTCGACGCTAAAGCCAAGGCATGAACTACTGTAAATTAATGCGTATGTATGTTTGCAATGGTTTAACGTATTCATTTTAGTTGGGAATTTTTAATAGATACCGAGTTGATGGAGAGAATAAGATTGCACATCCTGACAACAAGAAACAAGAGGGAATAGTAGTAGAGGGAAAGCATGCGAAGCACTCACATTTGGTTTTCCTGCACGGTCGGTAGTGGTGGAGAAGTTGGTGGTGGGATGAGAGAAGAAGGAGAGTTGTTGGTATCAGCTTTTCCACAAGATAGTGATCCTGCATTCACATCAATAATCCCATCCCTGTGCTGGTTCATACCCACATCTGTGCGGGACTGACCTATAAATTATACAATCATAGTTTTGATGAGTCATTGCTTATTAGAATCCCAGCAAATAATTCAACTGGACTGATCAGGACAATCCAAGTTGCAGACAAAAACAGTAAATGGGTTCGTAAGTTTTGTTCACACCTGTATGAACAAGCTCAACCCAAGCAAAGAGAATAATATAAGAGAGTGAAAAAGAATAGCACTTGAAGGACAAGATTCTAAATCTTTTACCTGATCCTTTGTCAGTGCTCTTCACTGTTCTATACATCTGCATGAATACCCATAGCAAAAAAAAATTAGAAATGAATGTATAAGGTGAATAATGCTAAAGATTAAAGATACCCTTTTGTCCTTGAACCATGGTTTACCATTCCACAGTCCCAGAGCTTCTTATTGTGGAATGCATAGAGATAAATTCAGAGAAGTGGAAAATCCAACTACGGGAATCGTCTACCTACACACAGGTTAAAATAGGCCGAAGATTGAACACAGTAAACCCCACCTGCAAGTGACTCTTCACGTGAGCTAGGGTTAGATCCTTCACATTCATTAGCTCTAAGACTGACTTTGGCGTTGCTCCTGTGACGTACGACAAGGGAAAGGAGTCAGCTGTTAGCATTTAACATAACAAAGAACAACAAAGATGCTTCTATTCTTAGTAGAAGGAAATTGTACTATACAGAAAACAAGCTTGAAATGTAGATTTTGTTTTGTATTTACTTTCATGACCACCAAGAAGCTGGACAGCGTGAACAAAATGAGCATGAAGAGTTGTGGTCCATCTCATTCTCGGAGCCCTTATGCTTCTTTTAACACAATTGATCGTTCTAGCATTTCTCTTGAACTCACGGCCATAGATTTGAGGTTGATGGTGGTGGCGATGGTGATTCATATTTCTCCGAGCTTGCTGGGATGGAGGACCCGAATCAGCCATTTCAAATCCTAAGCTCAAAGTTGGCCCATTTCGACGAAGAAGAGAAGGACTTCTTTCTTGGTTAAAAAAGCCATTTTCATGACTCAAATCGCTTCCACTGCTACCAGAATCTGTAGTTGAGCTTCCATCACTACGCAGTGCTTTTCTGATTAATCCTTCTCCAGCATAGCCCACGTCCTTTGCTTCACAATCTGAAACTGATGGCAGGCTGATCTGCAACGAGAGATCAGGAAAAGCTGATGATGTAGTTCTCATTACGGGGTTGGAGCTCGAAAACATGAGGAGATCTAATTTAGTCAAGCTTCGAAGTAGTCTAGAGGATGAAACAAAATGAAAGTAAAAGGAAAAGAAGAGGTTTAAAGGGTACAAATTAGGAAATTGAAATAGAAAGCCAAGAACTAGTTAGAACTTTGAAGGGAGAGCTAGCTATGGGAGTATATAGCTGAAAAGGAGCAGAGCTGTAATTTTATGATTATATCATGAGTGCCTTATGATTTGCATGGAGTTTGAGAGAGAGTAAGAGATAGATAGAGAAGAGTAAAGCAGAAAGAAGCCATAGCTAGGTACCTTTTAATAGTATAGCTATAGTGTAAGTAGATAGAAGATCAGAGGAAAATGTTAAAGAAAGGCTAAGGAATTGCAGAGGGAATACCAGTCAGGTTATATATATAAAAAAGGAAGGTAATAAAAGATAGCAAACAAGCTTTTTTCTGGGGATGATGGTTTAGATCAAAAGTTAGTGAAAAGGGTAAGTTGAATTTAAGAGTGCAGAATGATCAGAGACTTGGACAGTGAGAGCTATTTCTGCTTTTAATTTCTTAATCTCGGTATTAATGGAGAATGAAAAAGGAGAGGTTGCAGAGAGATTATAATGGGAGTGTTTTTGCAGGGAATGGCTGGAATTGGAGAAAACAAATGTTGTACTGTTCAATGGAATATTTGGAAGGGAATTTAGCTGAGTCTTCACTTTCCAAAACCCCATCTACGTTGGTGGATGGTGACCCTTTTAGACTCCCTAATATTTCTTCTTTATTCATTAGATTTTTTTTTTTAATACTCACTGTGATTTCTATGCTTTTACTTTTATTAGACCAAAAAAAAATATCTCCTTTTTTTACTCACATTGCATAATATAATAACCATACATATCAAGTATTCCTTAAGTGTAGTCAAAATAATTAAAAAAAACAATTACATAAGTAATAAAATTGTATTTGTAAACTAATAATATTTAATTATTAAAATTTTAGATTCAATATCATTATCTATAATTATATATTTAATTCTCAAAACATTTATTTAATAAATATCAATTTTAAAAATTTAACTTATTTATTTTAATATTTTAATTTTAAAATATGTTTAATAAATAATTCTCAATTTTAAAAAATAATTACAAAATTTTAATTAAAAAATAAATTGATTAGTTAGGTTGTGTTAGAAGTTAATATTAAATTACTAATTAGTATTTATTTAGTTCATAAAGAGGGCAACCCTTTAAGCAACTAGTAAAGTTACTATTTTGTAATAGGAAGGTTACAAATTTGAGTCAATGAAATAGTCTTTTCGTAAAATATAAAGAAAAAATTGTGTATAAATAATTGTAGCTTTTTTAATAAAATCATAATAAATAAATAAAAAGAAAAAATCAAAACTAAAAACATAAACTAACATTCAACTAGAAAAGTTTTTTTTTCCTTAAGTTTGAAAATTAAAAAAATACGGGAAAAAAGAAATGTAATCAAGTGTGCGCTAAATTAACAACAAATTTGATGTATTGAGTAGTAATTCAACCATTGATATCCTCTTCTTCTCGCGGTGGAGAGGTTCTTGCTTGCTTACATTCTCATTCTTGTAGCATAAGATTATGATTAAGGTAACCTTATTGTATATAAGATCACGTTGGAATTGAGTACAAGTAGTGCAACCTTAAACAGTTTCCTAAACCGACCATTTGATTTGATGCCAGCTATAGTCAAGTCAAACAGAGCTCCTATAGTAAGGGGTTTTATTTGTATTGTTTTTGCAATGAAACGACGTTGTATGCAGAAGGGCGAATGAGAGAAGAGCGTGTGTATATGCAAGCGTTATATGAGGAGTGGCTGATTGGCTGGAGTGTCCGGTGACACGAGGAACGCCGATGACCATTTTCATTACAAGTTTAGCCCCACGCGCTTTTAAATACTCTCTCCTCTTTCTATCTTTCTTTTTTAAATAAATAATAATATTTTAAAAATTAAAACCAAATATCAAACCAGTCGAATGAAAATTTTAAATTTTAATTAATAATAAGTCGCTAAAAAATTGATATATAGTCATTACCAAGCAGTATCATTTGCGATCTAAAACTTGGAAGCATATTTGAAGTCGAGTCGAGTCTAGTCAGAAGAAAAAAATCCCCGTCTAAATTCGGATCAAGCATATTTCCATGCAACTCAAAGCACTTGAAGCCTTAAAAGCTCCGAGGAATACAACAAACTATTCAGGTCAGCCCTTATATTTTTATTATTTATATTGACGTCGGGTAAGAATAGTATGTAACAACTTGTTAAATAAGTATTCGCATTAAATAGCACGAGGTCTGAGCTTTTAGATAATTCTAAAAACTTAGTCAAGATACTCACACGCAACCTTTTCATTTAAAATATATTTTATTAATTGAATCACTTCTTAAATCAAAATCTGTATTGACATTAAAAAAAAAGCCCGCAAATTTTAATATTTTACAGAAAATTTTATAAATAAATTATAATATTTTAAAGCAACCTGCAAAAGATACGAATCCTTTATATTGTTTTACTTATTTTCAAAAATATAGTTATTATTTTAAATCACAAAAATATTTTGTGATCTTAAAAATTCTTAAACTTTTCATTTTATCAAGTTTTTATAAAATTATTTTGAAATAAATTATTGCATAACTAATTGTTTTTAATACCATAATGAATTTCTAATATCATAATTGTTTTTAATACCGAGGACATAAACTTTGGCGTATTATGATTCAGATAAAAGATTCCTCGTAAATAGATCTTTTTAGTTCTCATAAATTTTTTAACTCTTTCCTTTTATAGTTAACCTATACTTGTAAATATAAAGTAATACCTCTTAGGGTTTTAACCTAAGGTTTTTTTTTTCCCTCTTTTGTATAGGTCATTTGGAAATAACATTTCGACTAATTAAAAGTAAGGTTGCGTATTAATGAACCTTTTCAGATTTCAGGTATCAGCGGATTTCTACTAATTGTTGTTGTTTTTTAA
>JANSVA010000006.1:3314383-3325764 GCA_025504915.1 Erythroxylum reticulatum
AGTGACTAGTGGTTGGAGTGTGGAGCTAAATGGAGGCTGTGGTTTTTCGGTAAGTGAATGCTTGAAGAGTGGAGAGACTTTTAGCTGGAGGTCACGCAAGGAAAGGCGAGCGGCTATGTGTTTTTTGGTGGATGGAGGGTTACGTGCATGAGTTGGAACTTAGAAGAGGCTCTTGTGCGTGGAAGTGTGGCTTGCGTTGGTAATGAGGTGAGTGAAGTATGAAGGCTTGCGTGTCTGTGGAAGGCTGGAGAGGAATCTAAGAGAGACCGTCCAAGTGGGGCTCCGTTGAAATAAAAAATCAAGGCAGTGTTGGTGGAAGGCAGCTTGTGTTAAGCTGTACATGTACGTGGAATGGAGTGTGGGGGTTGTCTTTAATGAGTGAGGCATGGAGAGTTGCTTTTGCAAGCGTGAGTGGAGAGTAGTTGCTTCTTTTCCGTGAGTGAAAAATGAAAAAATATATGGAGGTTGCTTACGCTAACGTTATGGGAGAGAGGGTCGACAAGTGGGGGGCTGGTTAATAAGGGCTGCATGTTTTGATGGAAATAAATGGGGGCTGGACCTTTGCGGCAATCAGTGAGTGAAAGTATGGATGGAGGCATTTTATCTGTGAATCCAGGCTATGTTTGCATGGAGTAGGGGTTGATGGAGAGTGGAGTGAATGCTAAAGTGGGGACTGCTTCTTCTAGCTAGTGAATGGAGGTTTCTTTGTCTTGAAGTGGAGGTTTGTTGCGTTTCCCTCTCGAGTCTACTGTTTTTTCTGCTTTTTTCTCTTAAACACGTTGAACCCTTTTTTGCTATGTTTTACTTTCTTTCTTTCTGCGTTTTGTGGCTCCTTTTATTCTCCAAAACATATTGAATCCTTTTCTTTTTCTTTATGGGTTGCGCAGCTTTTTTTTTTTGGGATAAAACGTTGAACACGCTTTTGCTCTTTCTCTTTGTTCTTTCTTTTCAAAACCAATGCTAGACCCTCTTTTCTTTTTGCAAAACACCGAGCTCTCACTTTTTCATCTTTTCTCCGGTACAATTCCTACAATTCCTAACATCCAAATATAATATAAAAACAGTAATTTAGCAAATATTTACCTCAAATTACCATACAATTAACCTAAATTAATGCATTAAATAATAGGTTATCAATATCTCTATCATCACGTAAACATTAACATAAAGCCACAGCTACATCAATAACACATTCACTAACTAAAATATATACGTCCCATAAAAAAATTAATTAATAATCTTCGCTGCCGAAACAAAAACTCTTGAGCACACCTTTGAAAATTTCCAACAACGTTATCTTTAATAAGATTGGGAAAAATCAAAAGCTCATGCCCACTACTTCGCTTTTTATCTAATGCCCACTGCTTCTTTTCTTGTCCAACGTGCTCGAGAGATTTCCTTCAGCTATAGAGACATGCTTAATTAACATATTGTGTTTCCCAATAAGCAATTAACGCACAGACCCACTATACCTTAGACTTGTCTTACACCACACACATATCTTTAGCTCTAATACCTAAAAACATACACCTCAACACTGTATATGTTTCATTGACAAGTGACTCCTATAAATCAATTAACGCACAAGCCCCACTACATTGTTTATATCTCTCACACATAATATTCACTTTAGCTATGTTTTTCCCATAAATCAATTAACGCACGTAAACTCTTTTAACCATACCCATAGAACTCTCTACTGTATGTATATATACTCTCTACCGCATATGCACGCCTTATGTAAAACTCATTGTTTCATTGAACAACTAACTCACGTTTCTTCAATGCGACACACACACGTGAACTTCAAGTGTCGCACACTCAAGCTGCTGCATGCTCACCTCAACACTGTTACTTCACAACCCAACTGCTATGTTGATTTCATAATGAATTTTCTTCTCTCACGTTGTATGCCGCACCCTGTTGAGAGATTAACTTCAACCGTAGATACAATATATCCACAAATCCTTAACCCTATAAGAATAAGAGTCCCACTACACATTTAATTGCAAAACAACCACTTTGATTCAAATATGCAACAACCACTTCATTATCTTTTACCACAATAGGAGACATTAATGACACAAACACATTCAAGTAAGAAGAGTCCACCTTGAATGTATTTTCTTCTATCAGTAATATCCTCACAATTCAGCATTAACACCATCTAATTACTAACATGTTCAGCAGTAAAATAATCCTAATATCACCATGATAATAGACTCTAATGTAGTGTAGAATTCCTACAAGTTATATCTTATATGTCCAATTAAAATGCCAAAACTAAATAAAAGATATATACAATATATCCTAACAATCTCTCTCTTTTTGAAAATTTTGTCACAACTCTAGAACTCCACATAAATAATCATAATTGGACATATAAAGATGAAATTCACAATGCTCCCCTTTAATCAAACATCAAGTTCCAAAGAATATCAAAATTATCCAATCATCCAAATTTCTCTCCCTTGGGACAAAAAGATGCCAAAAAACACGATGAATACTCACACATATACCTTAAAATCTCCCCCTTAATGGAGCATTCACCATAAATAATCTGATGTCTCCCCCTTAGGACAAAATAGTATCAAAACACCTAATCATAATAATCAACAATAATTGCAGTGGAAGAATCATAAGCACGTCAAGAAGACAAATTACCATCATTTAAAACACTGAGAGATATGCCCGAAAGAGAGAGAGATACCTACACTGATGAGAGAGCTGAAGAGTCTTTGATAGAGCCAAATAGAAGTCATAATGCCAACTACTAAAAAAGATGGGACGACAATGACAACATAAAAACTAAAGAACTAAAGAAGACAATTTTTTTACGTTTCATCTTTTTTAAAACAATTAAAAAATGTAAAGTACATAGTCCTTGTTCCCCTTAAAGAAATTCAACTATGGTCTTTTGCTTTGTCATATTATCTTTTTCATTGGTTTCTTCTTCTAAAGTAATTGACTTGTCCTCAGTCTGACCAATTTCTTTACAAACAGTGAATCTAGACAACTTTTTGTTTTTCCTTCACAATGTCTTTGTAGTATGTAATTGACCCTTTCTAAGCCAAGTGTGCTTCAGTACCAGGGCTGCTGTTGAAATCTTAATGGAGAGTATCTAGATTTTTTGTTTTGACCCCTTTAAAACATTATTTGTAACATCTTGTAGCATCTCGGCCTTATGTGCTTGATAACTTTGCAAAATTGACACGTGGGAACAAATCTTTGATTCTTCCTCAAAGTTTCTTCTTGGAAAGATCTAGATATACCGTCTTTCTTCGCATTCACTTTAGAGCACTCACCCTTATAGTTAATGCCTTGAAGATCTCCTTTAACGTTACCAATTTCCATTAACTTTTCTAGTTTTTTTGTGCCTCATTCAATATTCTCAATCCCTTTTCAGTACTTAATAATTTCATTCTAACTTTACCAGGCTCATCTGACGTCAATGTCAATTTCTTTTGTAATTCTTGGATGGTATTCTTCATGAGCGATTCTCTTCCTTCAATCTTTCATTCTTTCTACATATTTTCACCCATTTTTTATACATTAATCCGTAAGTCTCATAAATGTTTCCTTTTTTTTCATCTAGGCCACTTCCGTCACTGTTATAATATGATATTAGGTCTTAAGATGAGTTGTTTTGAAAATTTTTCGATTTTCCCTCTTTTCCAACTTCATTTACTTCCTTCTTAGTTACTATTAAGCAAGTAACTGGACTTTTGTTATGTAAGGCAACCAACACAGCACTATTCGATATTCTTCTTCACTACCATATTCACTCTCGAAATCATTCTTAATCCAGGTATTTGTGACAAACTTTCCTTTTCTCTTATTCAAAGTATTAGCACATTCGGATTGAATGTGTCTGAAACCATGACATTGGATTCTCCTTACCTTCCTTTCACCCTTTTGTATTTTGATTTGAGGTTTTACATTGCTACTCGATGAACTTCCACCATATTGTATAAAGTCGGGTCTGTCCTTTTTCATTCTCTTCAACCACTTACTAAACTCTCGTGTTAATAGCTTCATATCCTCATTCTTGTCAGATTTATCTTCTAATTCATTCACAACTTTACCAATCTTGGCTTGCAATGCTAATCCTTTCTTCTTCTCTCGATTGTCCCTAAACAAATTCATTTCAAAATTTGTAAGAATTCCAATTACCTTCTCCATTGACAAATCATTGATGTCATGAGCCTCCTCGATTACTGTAATTTTCGAAATAAATCTTGGAGGTAGTGATCTCAACGTCTTCTTGACTAGTTTTGGATTGGAATTTTTCTTCTCAAGTTGATGTGCATGATTCGCTATATCGCGCAATCTTTTATGAAAGTCCCAAATAGTGTCATTATCATCCATCTTCAGCTCTTCAAACCGTATAGCTAACATTTGTAGTTTTGATGCATCACAAATTTTGATCCTTCATGAATAGTTTTTAAAGCATCCCATGCTTCTTTAGCCGATTCACAGGAATGATATCATTGAGAAGTGTCCCTCATCAACAACACTGAATATTGCATTCATTACTTATGAATTTCTAAGTGAACTTTCTTCTTTGACACTTGTCCATTCAGATGGATTTTTTTGAATTGACTCTGCTTTATCATCAGTGATTATTGGATGCGTCCACCTATGAACTACCAAATGCCAAGCTCTCGTGCCTTAAGGTTGAATGAAGACTTTCATCTGTGATTTCCATACAGGATAGTTAGATTCATCCAACAGCGATGGCCTGATAATCGATGCTCCTTCTCTAATTGCCATAGTTGTGAAACTAGGATCTGCACCAACTTGCTACCAAGTTCTGAATCGGTGACCTTGCTTTGATACCAATTGAAAGACCAAAGTGTTCACTATTTCACAAGCTTTCCGATTTTGCCATAGATGTCTCTAGCACAGACGTAAACAAAAGCAATAAAAATGAAGAAATAAAATACCAAAAATTTGGTAACACAATTCAATACGCCTTGCTTACGTCTGCGGGGCCCTCACTTAACTTAATATCTTTCACCAAAGTATAATAGATTTACCCAAGGCTTTACTGAGCTGACAGTACTCAACCCTTGACACTATCTCTTAACCTCACTTCTCGTGAAAGAATTTCACACCCAATAACACGACTGACTCGTGTTAACCTCAACAGAGGATTTTCTCAATCAATTTTTTTAACAAAAAAACAATAAACAAATAACTCAAGTGATTAAAATAATAAAGAATGAAAATTAATACACTTGAGATAGACAAGAACAGCTTCCCAATGAGTTCCGCTCCTCTGAAATAGATCTGGAAGTCGTCGCAATAACAATAGTTTGATTCACATAAACAACATCACGAAGCCATAGTTGCACCGATAACACATTCACCAACCAAAATATTCACAACCTATAAAGAAATCAATTAATAATCGTTGTTGCCCAAAGAAAACCCTTGGCCACACCTCTGAAAAATTCCAGTAACGTTATCTTTAAGAAGATATCAAAAAATCAAAAGCTCACGCCCACTGCTTCACTTTTTATCTAACGCCCATTGCTTCGTTTCTTGTCTAACTCCCATGAGAGATTTCCTTCATCTATAGAGACATGCTCAATTAACACAATGTGTTTCCTAATAAGCAATTAACACACACATACACACTACACCTTAGACTTGTCTCATACCACACACGTATCTTCAGCTCTAATACCCAAAAACATACACCCCAACACCCTATATGTTTCATTGAAAAGTGACTCCTATAAATCAATTAACGCATAAGCCCTACTACAGTGTTTATATCCCTCACACACAATATTCCCTTTAGTTATGTTTTTCCATAAATCAATTAACGCATATAAACTCTTTTTCCGTACCCGTAGAACTCTCTATGGTATGTATATATACTCTTTGCCGCACATGCACGCCTTATATAAAACTCACTGTTTCATTAAACAACTAACTCACATTTCTTTAATGCCACACACACATGTGAACTTCAAATGTCGCACACTCCAGTTGCTGTACGCTCACCTCAACACCGTTACCGCATAACCCAGCTGCTATGTTGATTTTATAATGAATTTTCTTCTCTCATGCTATATGTTGCACGCCCTTGAGAGATTAACTTCAGCCTTAGATACAAGATATCCACAAATCCTTCACCCAATAAGAATAAAAGTCCCACTACACATTTAATTGCACAACAACCACTTCGATTCAAATATGTAATAACCACTTCATTATCTTTTACCATAATAGGAGACGAAGATTCCACCTTAAATGTATTTTCTTCTATCAGTAATATCTTCACAATTCAGCATTAACACCATCCAATTACTAACATGTTCAGCAGTAAAATAATCCCAATATCACCATGATGATAGACTCCAATGCATCATATAATTCCTACAAGTTATATCTTATATGTCTAATTAAAATGCCAAAACTAAATAAAAGATATATATAATCTATCCTAACAAGTATAAAGGTATCATTCAAGTATTAAAAACCAGTAAGATCGGATTATATTAACAAAGATTGAATAAAACAATGTACTAAACTAGTTTTAATACTACTTAATAAAGGAATTTAATTAAGATTTTGCTTAACTAAAACACAAATAAAATGATAAGTTAGATAAATCTAGTTTTCAATGCTTAACTAAATCTTCTCTAATTAACTCATTTGCAATTAAGCTCCTTCTCATAAAGGTGGTGAGCCAACCGTTTCTCTTTAGAAAAACCTAATAATCCCTTAATCAAGTAATTTCTTAAAAGGGCAATTAAGCACAAATGTAAATCTAACCTCTTGAAACCTTTTGTTGGGAAAAATTACCATAATAACAACAAGAATAATAGAAAGAGAAATAAAGTGCAAGAAACTAAATCAATACATAAGCAATTTACGTAAAAACCCACTCTTAATTAGGGGAAAAATCACAGTCTAGATTTTCACGGACTAAAATTAATCCATTATAATAATCAGGAGTACAATCGGCAACCAACAACAATAATCTCAACGACAAGTATAATTATCTCCAGATTTTAATATAAATTGAAAACCCTACTCAATTTAATATTCTTTACAAACCCAAGACATACCAACACCAAATACTTATTGATAATGATCGCTTTCTCTTAATTATCTCACCAAACAACTGCAGTCCCATATGCCAAAACAATGAAGCAAACCTCTCTTTTTCTCCTCCTCCGTTCTAATTTTTCGATGATATAACTCATAAGCAAAAAGGGTAAAGTCTTTTTATCTCGTCATAAATTGGCTTCTCCAATAAGCTAACAAAACAACTGCCTTACTCACCAATCAATGAAGCACCAACTCCTTCCACCTATGAGCTAATAAAAAAACTCTTCACTTAGTGGGTCACCACTTGCAAGTAAAACAAAGCTCACCCTTATAATATTTTACTGAGAATAATTTCACTGTTTTACCCCCTTTTTATTTTTCTCTTTTATTACTTTTATTTTATTTCAAATTAAAATAAAAATAAAATTCATATAACTAGTATTTGGGATTTATAGAGATACACAATATATTTCTCCCTCGACCCAAACAACTAAAAACCTCTAAATAATTTGAGAATTAGACTTTCTTCTTCACGACATTATCCTTCCGGATGCAACCTCCACATAGAAAATGTTATTGTTGGCCTTCGTTCTTGCATCATCAAGCGAGCACCGTAGTATATTTTGCACCACCTCTTACTACCAATATATCTATGTTATGAATGATCAATCACAATAATCAAAGAACAAGTGCGGAAATAACAACACACACAGATTTACGTGGTTAACCAATGTTTTTGGCTACGTCCACAGGCAACTAAGGTTTTATTTCATTATGAATGTTTTCAACATCGGTATACTAGGAGAATGTAACGTATTTATGTGCCTAGGAGAATACAAAAGACATAGTTGGATTTGTGATTGTAGGCCTGATGTAAAGTCCAAATATATTTTTAGGCTCCATATCTCAACAATGCTCCCACTTGGAGACTGATCCTTTAAACCCAACCATCTTCATTCTCCATGCCAATGTACCTAACAAACTCACCTAGCTCCAACATCTCCCACGCTATGGTAGAAGAACAACTGAGGCCTTGCACAACCCCAGTTTCCCAGCATTAACAACTTTAGTCAACATGTCTGTTGGATTCTTAACACCATCAGTCTTCTTCAAACACATCTCACCTTCTTCCACTAGACTGCGAGTGAAATGGTACCTATGCCAGATGTGCTTAGTTCTAAAATGATACACTGGGTTCTTCACTAGATATATGGCACTTTGACTATTAGTGAAGAGAACCTTGTCATATTGTTTCTTGCCCAACTCTTCCAAGTAATCAGTCAACCATATCATCTCCTTACTAGCTTCAGCTATTGCAACATATTCAGCGTCTGTAGATGACATAGAGACACACTTTTGAAGTTTAGATATCCATTTCACTACTGTCCCATCTATAATGTAGACATACTTGGATGTACTCTTTCTTGAATTCCCATCTCCACTAAAATCAACATCAACGAAACCCTCTAGTACTACCTTGCCATTCCTATAACAAAGTGAGGTGCTAACTATCCCTTTCAAGTATCTTAGAAGCCACTTTACAGCTTCCCAATGATCTTTCCCTAGATATGTCATGTATCTACTCATATCTCCCACTGTATATGCTACACCAGGCCTAGAGCAGACCATCGCATACATCAAACTCTTAACTGCATAGGCATAAGGCACTTTTGCCATCTGCTCACGTTCCTCAGTTGTCTTGGGTAATTGCTCCTTTGACAATTTGAGATGGCTAGCCAAAGGTGTGCTCCTGGGCTTAGCATCATCAACTCTAAACCTGGACAACACCTTCTCAATGTATTACTCCTAGGACAGATTTAGAATTCCAGCAGACCAGTCTCGAGAAATCCTCATCCCTAGAATCTACTTTGTTGCACCCAAATCTTTTATCTCAAACTCTGATGACGGTCTCCCTTTAAGATTATTTATCTCCTCCATACTTGAACCTGGAATCAACATATCATCCATATACAAGAGTAAAATAACAAAGGAGTCAGTAAACTTTTTGATGTAACAACACTAATCCTTTTCACTCCTGTGAAAACCATTTCTGAACATGAAAGGGTCAAACTTCTTGTACCACTTTCTTGGAGCCTGCTTCAATCTATACAAGCTCCTCTTGAGCTTACACACCATGTGTGCCTTACCAGGGACCTCATATTAGTCAAGTTGCTATATATAGATTTCTTCCTCCAAATCTCCACGTAAAAATGTTATTTTTACATCCATCTACTCAAGGTGCAAGCCCTCTGTTGCAACAATACTTAGCAAAATTTTGATTATAGTTAGCTTCACAATAGGAGAGAATATTTTAGTGTAGTCAATACCTATCCTTTGTGAATATCCCTTAACCACCAATCGAGCCTTGAACCTAACTATACCATAGGTTTCATTCTTGATCCTGTAGACCAACTTGTTCAACAGAGCTTTCTTCCATGCAGGTAACTCAGTTAGCTCCCAAGTATCATTCTTCTCAAGTGACCATATCTCATCATCAATGGCTTGCTCCCACTTGATTGAATCCTTCACCTGCAAAGCCTCATCAAAGGATTCTGGTTCCCCTCCATCAGTTAACAACAAATAATGCAAGGATGGTGAATACCTTTCTAGTGACTTGGTAACTCTGGTAGATCTCCTCAACACTGGCTCAAGTGTGACTGGCTATTGTTCTAGTTCTGCAACAATATTTTCTGAATTTTTCTGTGGTCTTGTTGCAACATCATAAGGTGAAATTTCCTGCAACTCAACCTCAGCTCCCACTTCCTCTGCATCTTTAGATTGCACCCTAAACTTGTCCTTATACAGGACATTCTCATCAAATGTTGCATCACAGTGTCTTAACCTTTGCATCAATCTTGTCTCTCTTCTCTAGATCAACATAAACATAGGCAGCATACCCAAAAGTCTGTAAGTGAGCAAACTTGATGTCCTTACTCGACCAAACCTCTTCTGGTATCTTGAAACCCAAAAGAACTGAAGGTCCTCTATTTATCAAGTATGCTGCTGTGCTCACTGCATCTTCCCATAATGTTTTTGGCAGCCCAGTATATAGTCTCATGCTTCTTCCTTACTCATTAAACGCTTTGTTCATCCTTTAGCAATCCCATTCTGTCTTGCCTTGCCAGGAACTGTCCTGGTGCACCTAATTTCCTCATCAGTATAGAACTTCTTGAATTCTGTAGAATCATACTCTCCACCATTATTAGGACTTAGGCATTTAATCTTCAACCCAATCTGATTTTCAACTTCATCCTTCCACCTCTTAAAGGTAACAAACACATCTGACTTATGTTTTAAAAAGTAAACCCATACCTTCCTAGCGAAATCATCAATGAAGGTAACATAGTATCTTGAACCACTAAGAGAGGAGACTGGAGATGGCCCCCACACGTCTGTGTGTACTAGTTCTAACCGTTCTGTCTTTGGTTCTCTGCTAGCCTTTATGAAACTGACCCGTTTTTGCTTTCCCAAAACAAAACTCTCATAGAAACCCATATCAACATATTTCAAACCTTTTAGATACCCCTTTGAAGCTAGCATCTTCATCCCCTTCTGACTCATATGTCATAGTCTGTTGCACCATAGACTTGAGCTCAATATATTATCAATTCCATCAACCATGATGGAGCAACCTGCGGTAGTGAATAAAGTTCCAAATTTTATGCCCTATGCTATCACCATAGCTCCCTTTATAATTTTCTAGGAACTCTCCCTGAACACTACCCTGTAACCCTTGCTGTCCAACTGACCAATATAAATCAAATTCTTCTTCAAGTCAAGAATATATCTGACATCCAACAGCTTCCATTTACTCCCACATAAGGTCTGGATACACACATCCCCCTTTCTAGTAATCCCTAAGGCTTTATTATGAGCAAGATACACTTTCCCAAACTTTTCCAAACATGAAATTATGGAATAACTCTCTGCTTAGAGAAGAGTGGAATGATGCATTGGAATCAAGTCTTTAGGAGTCATCCGGACTATCCATACTAAGAAGTAAGGTGTCACCAATGTCTTCCACATAACATACAAAATCATCATCTTCATGGGGCTTATTGTTTTTCTAGCCTTTCTTCTTCTTAGGTTTAGGGCAGTCCTTCTTGAAGTGTCCTTTTTCACCACAGCCCCAACAAGAGACCTCATTTTTACCTTGATATTTTCCCCACCCCTTTGATTTCGATTGATCATGTTTACTATGGCTTCCCTTCGACTTTCTCCTGCCCCTTCCCTTGACACTGAATGCGTTATCAGATGAATCCCCAATTTCCCTTTTGCGAATGCTCTCGCTAGAGACAACATCTCAGACCCAC
>JANSVA010000006.1:3345171-3364760 GCA_025504915.1 Erythroxylum reticulatum
AGACAAAGTTGGGTTGTGTTCAACCTTTGAAAGTTGGAATTTCAGAATTTGATATTGATATTCTTAAGACACGTGAGAGCGTGTGGAGTGATTTGGGAAGGTGTTTGCACTGTTGTGATCGTTATAAAGAGTAGAAGAGTTGGGTATTACTATTAGTTTAGCTACAACGACGTCAATTTTAGACAAAGTTGGGTTGTGTTCAACCTTTGAAAGTTGGAATTTCAGAATTTGATATTGATATTCTTAAGACACGTGAGGGCGTGTGGAGTGATTTGGGAAGGTGTTTGCACTGTTGTGATCGTTATAAAGAGTAGAAGAGTTTGGCATATGTCAAAGTCCAGTTAAACAACAGAGTTGACTCCAAAAGTTGAGAACTAGGAGGCTGCTATTCTTTGTACAAAAGAAGCTTTGATATCATGTAAAAAGATGAAAAAAGCTTTGCATTTTTGTATGTTGTAAAACTATTGATACATAAATTTACACAAAAATATAAAAAATATGCTTTATTTTTATTAAATAAATATATAACGTACATAACGTGCACGTTATAAATTAACGGTATAAACGGTGGAGTATAAAGCTCTAAATAGACTTAAACTATGATAAATGAAACAAGAGCAGAAAGCCATGGCCCATGGGCATATCAGGAGCTCTTTCTAAATATTTTTCCTATAATTAAGCCACGGTCCGTTTGATTGGATCATGCATTTATGGATAATGATGGCAGTTATGATAAACATATTAAGCTTACTTCTTATTTTGGAAGTGTCAAAGATGGTTATAGGTTTTTCTTTTACTTAATTGTGTTTAAATTACCATTTAATAATCAATTAGAGTTGTCTTGGACCACCTCTCATTTTTTGTTTTTCCTTCACCCATAAGTTGGTCTTTTGGATGAGCTGGCACGCACATAATTAGTTAATTCATTTGTTATGGGTATTATAGTCAATCTATTTATTATCAATGTCACAAAAATAATTCGTTTCATACATATAAATTAAGAATTGTTTCTCTTTTCTTTCAAGCAAGCATGAGAAATAAGGTAGAAATGCTACGATGAGGTGTTACTTGTCCACATTCTTCAACTTATTCTATAATTCATCTCATGGAAGCTACCCACCCATGTGATTACAACTAACTGAGTTACTTTCATTGCGTTACGTATTTTGCAACAAAAAATCTATCCATGAAGTTTGAAGTTCTTATTCCATTTTGCCAATTTGGGAACAATTAAATATAGAAATTGATGAAGAAGAAGAACGCTGAAACGATGAGCTGACACAAGTCTAGAACAGAAATTGATGAAGAAGAACGCTGAAACGATGAGCTGACACAAGTCTAGAACTTAGGGAATTGGACTCTAGATTGACATCTTCCCCTTGGTAGTATTGGACACTCGATGAAGTCTGACCCAGAAGTGTCCACACACAATTAAACCTGAAACAACTGAGCATTCTTTGATTGGTCTACATTGCACTCTAACCCAGGAGTAAATCCAACAGCTCCTTTAATAGCTTCTTCAATGCTGTCCAAGTCATAGAACTCATCATCCGGTTTTATTCCTGTGTCAAATTTTAGCTTACAAGATTGGTTAGAACAACAAACATAAATAATGAAAATGTTACTTTAAGATAAGGATAAAGGGGGAAAGTTTCTTATTTATTACGTTGATTTGTTGAAAATACCTGCATTCTTGAGCGCTTGAAGAAGGTTTGCTTTCTGTTTCAGTTTTAATGCTGCTTCAAAGTACTCACGTTGGCCAAGTACCTCAAAATGCCCTCCGATCCCAGCAAGAAGCGCACAAGCCGAGTCCATAACGCTATTACTATTGAGTCTGTGACAGTAGGACAACTGAGGTCGAACTCCGGCCACCCACATCTTCGATGTCCGAGGTGTGAATCTAACAACACCAAGTTCTGTTACTATAATAACTACAGCCTATCTCAGCCTCGCTACTACTGCAAAGGCTGTCGCAGATACTGGACAAAAGGTGGGGCCCTCCGGAACATCCCCGTTGGTGGTACGACTCGCAAGAAATCAAGAAGAGCTCGCTCGTCCTCTTCCTCCATCGGCTCCACTACTAATTCCTCCTCCTCGCCCTTGTCAACTTCTGTGTCGATACCGGTAACCTTATCTGCTAATAACCTTGATTCATGTTCAACTACTGTGAAGACTACGGCCGATGTTTTGAAAGAATTCTTCCTGAACGAGAACCTTCCCGGTCCAACAGAAAGTGGAAGCCTTGACGAGTCCTGGGGGTTGGGCGGATACATGCCGCCTGGGTTTGGGTTCGGGTTCGGGTTTTGCGATATGGGGTTGGGTTATGGTGGGAGAGGAGTTTGGCCGTACCACGGTATGAGTTTGGCTGGTGGCGGTAATGGTGAAGCTTGGCTTGTTGGTACTCCAGGTTACAACAACACATGGCAGCACCTTGGTAATGTTGAGCAAATTGGTGGTGTTGCAAGTGATTATCCGTTAGATAATGTTCGTATGGATTGTTTTGGTTGGCCCGGAGTTACAACTTCACCTCCTTGAAAAACTTTGAAGTGGTGATTAGTCTTCAGCTTGTCTTAGTCTTGTTTGTTCTCATAGTCACCTACATAATTACCGGTCGCTTTGTTTTTAGTTTCGGTCGTCTTTCACTTCTAGAATATGGTATAGTCATAGTTTAAGAAACAAAAGATGAGAGGGAAACATCGAATTTGGTTTCACCTCTTAGGGTTTCAGAGTTTTGAGTAGAGAGTCCTGTTCTGGTGGCTGCAATGTAAAGCTTTTGGTGTTACGGGTACTTCATGTAATCGGAGAAGGATTATAGAAAAAAATGAACAAGAGAAAGAAAGGTGTTTTTGATATTTTAGGAGGTTGTGGTTGCGGCGTTTGGGATGCGTTACTGATGAAAGGTTTGTTTGTTGGGATGATTATGGGAAGTAGTGAGCAGGAAAAATCCAATCACTGAAGCAACCAAGTTGCGGTTTTGGAAGAATTTCCGGAGTCTGGACTGTACTGAACTCGTTTGTCGAGGATTCATGTGAACACAAAACTTCAGTTTTGGCTCCAAGTATGGTTAGTTTGTCGGTGTTTCATTACGTGGAAGGTCAGGTTTTTGGTTTATATGTCTCCTTTTCGGTGTTGAGTAGATGGTCAGACATTGCTGATTGATCTTGAGTAAAGGCTCTCTGCCCTTATTTTCAGAAATTTTGACAATATTTTGTGATACTTGAATTGAATTTGGAACATACATGTAATTGATGACCGAATTTTAATTATTTTTAGACGATAGATTAAAAAATATAACCTAATCGGTTTAATTATAAATTTTTAATTTAATTTTTTGTTAATTTTTATTCAATTTATTTTAATAATTTTTATTATTAAAATTTAAAATAAATTAATTTTTATTTAATATTTTTTAAAATTAATTTTTAAACTTTTAAATAAACAATAATTTCTTTTAATTGTAATTTAAAATTTATTTAATTTTTAACTAATATTTCGATAATTTAATTAAAGTTGAACCTTAAAAATTTTAAAATAACTGTTTTATCTTTCAGTTTTTAAAATATTAGTTTTGCCTGCGCACATAATAATGTGAGGAATTAAAGTACTTAAAGATCTTATCTTCACTAAACATTATTATTATAACCAGTTTATATTATCTAAAAAATATTAGTAAAAAAAATTCATATTTATGTCCTTAAATATATTTTTAAGGGTAAAAATGTCCAAAGTACTTATTGTTTTAAAAATGTCATCCCTCAACACCATTACTTTTTTCTTACGAGGCTTTAGATTTATCTGATCAACACACATTTTTATGATGATAGTTTCATCTCCTTTTAGTACATGGAAAAGCAGTCATGATACAATCTACAATACCAATATTATGCAGAATCATTGCCTTCCCAACAACTTTTTGAAATCAATTTTGTGATTTGATTTTGAATTATTAATTAAAGATTATCCTTAAATTTTATAGCTTAATTTAATAAATTATTACGAATTTTAAAAATTACTTTTTATATTTTGATCCCTTACACTTAATTTAATAATTTGTTTAGAGTTTGAATACTTCTTCAAGGTTATCTTAAATTTTATAGCTTAATTTAATAAATTATTAAGAATTTAAATACATTTTGAAAATTACTTTTTAAATTTTGATCCATTATACTTTATTTAATAATTTGTTAAGGTTATGTTTAGTAGGACAGTTAGGAATGGAATGGAATAAAATGTAATATTATTCTATCGTTTACGATGATGGTTTATAATGGAATGAAATAGAATAAGATAGAAGCGGAAGGTTTCACATTACATTCTATTACATCCTAAACAATAAAAATGAGTTACTTCCGATTTGAGAGGTTTATAATGAAATATAAAGTGATAAATATGTAATACCTAATATACCTTCAATATTTTTTTTATACCAATTATACCTTTAATCTTAATAACAACCCAATTAACATATATTTTGTTCTATTAAGGGTAAAATAGTCATTCATTATTATTTTACATATATTACATTTCATTTCACCCATATTTCAAACAACATTTTACTATATTACATTCTGAACTCTTTAATCCCTCTCAATAATAATTTTTTAATATTATATTCATTTACATTCCATTCTATTAAAAACCTTACGTACAACTAAATATAAGAGTTTAAATACTTCTTGAAGATTATCTTTAAATTTTGTAGCTTTTATGACTGTTTATAAATATGATATAATATGTTGACTAAATTAATAAATTACATATTTAAAATTAGTTAATGATAACCCTTTTTATAAGCATACCTATCTGTTTAATCTCATTGTACCGATAGACTCGTCGAACCTTTCCTCTTCAACATATTGTATCCGTTAGTACTCACTTCAACAAGATTTAATTCCTCTTTTTATAGCTTAATATTGATACATCCACGGGTACTACAATCTACAAAAAATATAGGAACTGATCATCAGCTCTACAGGTCATTACAACATAATTCAACCAGTCTGGATGGATCTTCTTCTTCATTTCTCTAAGACTATATATAGCATTGGAATAAGATAAGCTCCAGAAGCTGGAAAATTAAGGGTATAAACTCATCCATTCAATACCAAATATTGTTTTACTTATGAAGTAGTACACAAGCAGGCAGAATAACTCAAATCTACATGCATGTATTGAACAGGCCACTTTAGGCTAGGTATTAGCTGATCTTAATTGGGCTTGAAAAATTTCAACTTTAGTCCACTGTTCACCATACTCCATATGCCTCCAATAGAAAATGCCAAGCTAAATGCAACGCCAAGCCACCCCAGGATCCAGTTGAAGTACCAGTTGAAGCTGTACTTACTGGGTTTCTTTATAAGTACCCACATAAAGCAAGGGTAAGCAAATGTGACTGGAAGAGTGAGTCCTCCTAAGAGCCCTGCAAGACTGGACAGGAAAGGGAGGGCAATTCCTATGAAGAAAGAGATAAACCCGTAGAAAACCCGAAAACCAGACCGAACCCATATCGAGCATGGCCGGTTGGTTCTGGTTGTGTAGCTGGCTTCAAAGCTGTCAAAGACAGGCATGGAATATATTTGGAAGCTGCTTAGGCAGTTGAAAACAACTAGAAGAAAAGTTAATGCAAGAAGTCCTCGCGGAATATCGTGATTGTGGAACCCATACAAGGCACCAAGAATACCTCCTGAAGGCATCTACAACAACAAGTGAAGAGATCATAGTAAATCAAAAAGAATGAGAAAAGCTTAATCCTTTATCAATCAATGTTCAACGTCTTCTAACCATGTTATAGGCAATAGCAGACAGTTGTACCTAACTTTTTCCTATCATCTTCAAGTAGACTAATGGTAAAGTCATAACAAGTTAGTAAACCCTCTTATTTGTAACTAAATTATGACAAGTTAGCAGACTTGATATAGTAATAAAATTAAAAATTTGTTGCAACAGTGATTGTAGAGGCATTTCAAGAACTTACAAGGTTTCCATATGCCCAATAGCCTCCTATAGCAACCGGGAACAAGCACAACGCAATGAAAAAGTAGGCAATTTTGGCTCCTTTCCACATGGGCACGTGAGCTGGGTGCTTAAAGGTAGATGGCATAGTTGCCTAAAGTGCACAAATAAAAACCTTTGCATTAAGCAACACTGAAAGAAACACATTCAAGTGTGAATAGATAGTAATGCAAGATGTTCCAAAGTTCACACCTGAATCTCCAGAGCTAGATTGTGACCCCTGAAAGCAAAGGCTACGATTCCAAGTGCGTTCAATACTGAGAAGACAGTAGCAGTAGAGGATGGCAAAGACATGGGTTCATATGAGATTGAAGGTGGTCTTTGTTGGCTAACAGAGAGCACCCATACCATGGTGGAGTAGGTGATAGCCGTTATGGCACCGATAAGTGACAGTCCTGCTATTGAGTTAAGGTTTGGGAGCTGAGATAGAACAATGCATAGGGATGTGAACACAAGGTACCACTCTACTGTTGTCAGGGGATTCGATGAACACAGAGGTCCACAAACTATTTGGAAGAATAGTTTCATGGTCTCCCCTCCTATTAAAATCAAAGCAGTTGCCGTTCCAGCAGACAGATAAACAGTTGGGAAGAGAGCCAGCCAAAGTCCTAATTTTTCTCCTGTAAAAGAGTAGGGATCATACCAACACTTTGAAGTGTCAAATCACAGGAAATTACTTTTACCATTATCGAAAATATTCCTTGATACATATTGTTTAAAGGACTTTGTCAATTTCTGATTCTATGATTTTTTGTTAGTTGAAGGAAGACACAATAGAGGTCCAATTCCTTTGAATGAATTACTCAGTGTTTGGGATGTATTCTCACCAAATGCAGCCTGTGCAAGCTCCACATATCTGTTGTACCGCTTTCCAGGAACTGCTTCATGAAGCTGAACCAAAACCCACAACGTATAAAGTTGCCAGCAGTAAGCAATGGTCAAAGACAGGATGCCCCAACTCCTGCAAAAACCACAGAATTTGGGTGTTGTGTTTACCATTTGCTGAATTGTAAAAGAATTTCCAATATCTTAATCCAACAGAATAGGTATTGTTTTCCATTCTTCATTCTTAAGTTTTCTTCCACAGCAATGCAAATATCCCTCTTATACGTAAAGAAGAGGTCTCATAGTTCATGACATCCCGACATTAATCGACCTTTTGATGGTTATCACTTTCCTCTCTTTTTCTTCTTTTGTATCTTCCTATCCTAGGGAAGAGCAAACCATGATAAAGAGGAGGGAAAAGGAAAAACAGAGGATTGAGGTCTGTGACAGAGATTCACCAAAACAATTTCTGCTTTCCAAGAAAATCAGTGGCCCAATTTGCAAAAATTGCGAGTTTCAATGAGAATAAACAAAGGCTTCACGATAGTCCCATCACAACTACCGTAGAAAATCATCATACCCCAAATTTCTGAGACATTTTTAGGAAGTCATATGGTCAGAGTCAAAACATATCACATGGCATGTCCAGTTTCATGTCAGAACCAAAAGATTTAGACAAATCTGGCACTTCAATCGTTTGATGCTCATACATCAATCGGTACATGGATTGCGGTCGGAAATACGAATTCATGTTCATGCATTTCAAAAGCTGGAGAAGAAGAAACAAAAAACTGGCAAAAGTGTGATACTGAGTTGCCAGCTAAAGTCATGAAGATGTCCATGAATCTATCACCAACGAGGAAAAAGGCAACACTAAAGCATTTAGTCAATTACAAGGTAGCCCTCTATATAAAGTGAAAGCAGAAAAACAAAGGGCCCCAACTAAAGGAGTGTCCTCTTTGGTACATATAATTGACCTTTTGGATACTAAAGGCAAAAGATGTAACAGCTAGTGCAAAGCATGCTTCTGCTTCTTCTATTTCTAAGCAAATTTAAGATAATCCTTGTTTTGAGTTGATGGGAAAGGTCATTGGATAGACCCTACATTCCCTAAAGCTCCATTCCCAGTCAAAACTCTTCTTTTCTTTTTAGCATAAAGACGTCTTTTTCTTTTGTGGTGAACTTTGTATCTTTGAATTGCTTTGAACAAGAGAAGTGCGATGGGTTTTTGGTGCTGGGCTCAAAATTCAATATTGCTTCGCATGTTTAAAAAGAGTCGAACATATATATTCTTTTGCATGGTACAGTAAAAGGGAACATAAATACATTACATAGGAATTCGAAGCAAATGGAACAGACACCCTATATCATCATGTTAGAAGATACGATACAACTTTAGAAACTAGGATATTTGGAGAAAAACAAACGAAGAGAAACTATCATGTTTTCTGAGGCTAGAGTATGATAGTTAAATTTGATAATCTATGAAAATGAATATGAACATGTAAGAACCGAATGGATTTATTAGCTTATCATATTTTGTTTTATAATGATGTATTTGACTAAATCAGAGGCTCAAATATCAAACAAAATGCATTTGAGTGAAGTAGAAAAGTAACAGACATTAAATGAAGTAGCAAGTGGTTACCAGCCAAGGAATGCGAAGGCAACAGGCAAAACGAGAGCTTGGAACCCGATACCAGCGTTGAGGTTGTGAAACGCAGCGTAGTGAGCATTGCCATTGCGAGACTCGGTGATGGGAAGCCAAGCATCTTGTGGGTTGAGCTTAGTGAGATGGCCAACTTCCTCTAAGTAACCCTTCATGTTTATCAATACCCTCTTCATTGGTGTCCCAATGGGGCTCAAAAACCTCGGCGATATGAACGAAGTTGGCGTCCAAGCCGTCGACGACTTCGCCTCCTTCGAAGCCGGTCTCGGCGATCTTTGGCCAGAAGGTGTTAGTACCTCCGGCGTCGAAGCACGTGGGGATGCTGGAATGGATATGAGCTCCGTCTCTGGCCTCTCCTCCATTGCTCTAACCTCTCTTTCCTTGTCAATCTCCGAGTACGCTGAAGCTAAATAATGGAATGAAATGAGAGGGCTTTGTTTTTTTTTTTTTCCCCTTCCTGGTTTGTTGCTTTTCGCTTTGACAGTGAAACGGAGGGGATGGGTCTTTAATGACTAGTGGGAGAGCTGAAGAGGAATGTGGACAATGTTAGTGCTTGAACCAGTAAGCATGAAAGTTTGCACATTACGATCACGACCGTTGATTTCACTTTATAAGGGGGCCACAATGGGTGAATGGTGGTGATGTGTGCCTCTGTCTCGTCCGACGAGAAAAAAGAAAGCTTCTGAGAACCCAAAATCAGGCTGGACGATGCTTTTTGGGATATGATATTGATTGATGGTTCTAGTACATGTGTGTCGTGTGTGTGCCAGATGGTGTGACTGTGGGTTTGAGTGGGGCGGATGGTTATCGTGACGTGGTAGGTCAAAGAGTCCGTCAATCATTTCATTTTCAATTATTAATATTAATTTTTTCGAGTGGGTCCGCGCTCTGGTTCCGGAATTTCCGGCTGTCTGAAAATGGATTCGAAGCTTTCGAGTCATTGGTTCAATGATCGGCGCGTCACCGTCACAAGGGATGAAGTTTAAGCTCATTAAAGCCGAAAGGTTCCTCTTTTATTTATTTAAGAATATCTAAAAAGTGGGTTTTGGCTACTAGTACATGAAATATTGTTTACACGTCCAAAGCAAGAGAAATAGGTTCAATAAATTAAGTTACTGTTTATTTTTAAAAAATTTTAAATTCAGTAAAAAAAGGTTATTTGTTTAAGTTTAAGTTTTTGATTTTAATTTCTTGGGTCATCAAAAATTATGAAACTATACAAATTGGTTTTTATTTTATGTTTCTTTTTTCATAATCTATTTATTATCAACTAGATATATATTATTTAATTATTTAATATATTAATTATTAATAAAAATGTGAATAATTTAATTTAATATTATATATTTTAATATCTAAATTAATTATTAATATGAATAATTTAATTTACTAATTAATTTTATTTTATTTTTGTAATTAAACTAAATAAATTTAATTAATAATTATTAGTATATATAATTAAATTTAAAATATCTTCAAAATATATAAATTTTAAATAAATTTTGATTTAATAATTAAAATATATTAAAAATAAATATTAATTTATAAAAAATGTTATTTTAAAAATCATTTATTCAATAAAATAAAATATTTAAGAGATTAAAATAAATATATTTAATTAAAAATAATGTATCTTTAAAGTTTATTTAATATATAATTATTATTATATTTGACATTAGTAATCAAACATGCTAGAAGATGAGAGTGAGCAAGACGCGCTTCGGGTAGTGTGTTGTATAAAATCTTTGGAAAGGTCCTACAAGGGCATGGATGAGTGTGGCAGTAACTTTCAAAGAGATGGGAACAGACGGAAGAGGTTAACATGTCAGGTTTACCCGACACGACCACGTGCAAAAACCTCTCGCGTGCGATGATTGACCAAAGTTGAACCGTTAGTGTTACGACAAAGCCACTGATTAAACACCAAACAGCATGCTGGGCATGGATAATGTCTTCATCATTTTCGATTATTACTCTTGTCTCTGTGGAGAAGGAAATCAAGTTTTGGTAAATGGATCATAATGAAACTTTATTCAGTGAAGCAAACTTAGGAGCCAGATGGAGCATATCTGAGATAGGATTTCAGTAGCCGAAAGTTGAATCGTTTCCTGGTTTATGTATGTCGCCGATAAGTTGATGATAAAGCACTCGTGCCGTGTTTTCTGCAAAATGCCTCGGACGCATCCAACAGCTCATATATAGAACTTGAAGATATGAAATCCGTTATCATAACTATAACCGGTCGAGTCGACCTAGGGTTGATGTCGTTGATAATTAATTTATTAAGCATCTTCTTTGTATTAAACAACCAATGTCAAAGTTTTGTATCACATATTATTGTTGGGGATGACATTGGGCCGGTTGGGCTTAAATCAAGCCCAAAACTAGATTAGACTCAAAATTCTCGGTGCAATATTTTTTAAAATTTAAAAAATAACGTTATTTTATTAAAAAATATGTTATTTTTAATTTTAAAAAAGAAAAGTCCGAGCTTTAACTTAAAGTCTAATCAAATTAAGCTAAAGTCGTTGACTTGGATCGAGTTGGGTCTTTAATTGTCGTACCCACTTATTTTGTTTTAGTTTGTTAATGAAGAATAAAAATGTGTTGGGCCTCTTATGCACGAGTCTAAGCCTATTTTTAGCTCATGGTGACCTAAAATCCAATCAGGTTTTAGTATTTCATAAAACGACAACTTGTTATGAATTTCTTTTTAAAAAAATCACGTGTTTGTCATTCACTAATTTTAAAATTTATTTTTATACTTAAATTTAATTTAACGTTTTAATTAAAATGTTAATTTTAAATTTGATATGGAAATAATAAGAGATTCATGGGTTTGGAGTGCAGCAAAACCATCACCAGAAGAAACATTTTACGCCTAACTACAAAAATAAAGAGTCTTTACATTAGTTTAATAGCACTGATAGTGATATAAATTAAAATAAAGAGTCTTTAAATTAGTTTCATAGCATTGATAGTGATATAAATTTACATGACGAGGAAATCTGAGATGTCAAACAAGGTTTGAATGAAAATTTCAAACAAGTCTTACTGTAAGCTAGTGCTATTACGACTAAGAATGATAGCCTTTGCCTTTTATTAAGGAAGATATGCAATTGATCCTGTGAAGGCCATGTTCAGGGTCACATCGCTACTGTTCGCTTGTTGTTCCGGTCAACGTTAGCTGAGCCAGGTCGATTACTCTGGATGCCGGTCAGAAGATTTTAGCAGCAAAGGAAAACAATTGTCATACATGTTATGAATATGGGTTCTGTGTGTCAAAAGGACGAAACTTGGAATTGGGTCTTTGTGCTAGCCCTACAGCGAGATGACAGAGCTTGCGACACCCTCATGACGTTCATTTTTTATCCTACTTTTTCCTGTTACCAGGTTTCGTACTTCTTTAGACAGCCTCTGGTTTCTGATACAGTGATATAAAAAGCTCCTCCTACCTTGCTGGTGCGTAGAATGAAGGTTATATGACAGAGCTTGCGACACGCCCATGACGTTCATTTTTATTTTACTTTTTCATGTTACCAGGTTTCGTGCTTCTTTAGACAGCCTCAGGTTTCTGATACAGTGATGTAGAAAGCTCCTCCTACCTTGCTGGTGGGTAGAACGAAGGTTATATTTCTTTTGGAGCAGGTAGAATTTAATAATTTTTATCATAAAAAATTGATAAATTTTATTAATTAATCATTCAAGTTTTATAAATTAATAAATTTGTATAAAGTAAAATAAATCAATTAATTTTTATTTAATAGTTTTTAAATTAAATTTTAAAAATTTTAAGATAATATCTTTCAATAATATTTTAAATTCTTTAATTTATTTAATCTCTACTCAATTTTATCATGATCTAATGCTTGTTGGATCTTTTAAATTTTAAACCTCTTATCTTATTAATTTAATTTCTGGTTTGATTTTTAAAACATTAGTCATTCTTAATTTGACTTCAAGCTAATTTTGTTACCTTAAGAGAGACCGAATCAATGACAAAATTCAATAATTCTAATCTCATCATTGATTAATGTTCAAAAAATTATATTTCATGATTTATTCGTAAATCAATTATTTAAAATTAAAATAAACAAATCCTCGTAATAGTTAACATCCTCAGAAAATGAAAAAAATAAATACTTATATTTTTAAACATTTCAGGGTCAATTTTACGAAGAAGGCGATTACATCTTGTTTTCACGTTTCTATTCAATTTTTTATTTGAAATCACAATTGCAATAAATAACATAAAACATTAACAAGAAAAAATAAACACAAACATAAATTGGTAAATTACCATATAAAAAATAATAAAACTATTATCATCTTTAAATTTTAAGTTAGAAATATGAGCCCGCAAACACACACACACATATATATAGTAACATTATTCAGCCATCATATTCTATATGCTCCATAGTGGGTTCATTTACTCAACCATGGTGATAACACAAAACAAAAAAATTAATTGGTACGTATCACCTGTTATTCATATAAAATATACATGTGGAATCATTCATAATTATAGAATTATTGTTGTCCTGTACTTAAAATTTAACAATTTCTTTTTAATTCATAAAGATTAACAATTTTCATAAAATATTAAAAAGCCTAATAAGTTTCTCAATGGATACGAGGATTTGGCATTTTCACCCACTGAAGTTTGTAATGGAAAATCTATGATTGAGTTATCTTTTTTTTAGAATTTAAAAAAATTATTAAAGAATGTTGGAGATTACATCAAAAGAGGGTTAGCTCCGAATTAAGATAAACCCAATTGTACCACTGAAATTCACTAGGAAGCATACGACGTCGTTCTGCACTAAAACTCAATAAACTACATTTTACAAAATCATTTTACCAATCAGGTATAATGATTTAGGGCTTTTCTCGACTCTTCAATCCCTTTCTTGATTAGGTTAGAAGAGAATGTGTGATCTGTCATGGTGCAAACATGGATCCCAGAGTTTCTCACGCTCTGTTTTTCACATAGGTAAATCACTCTGGAAGCTTTCTAAAGTATAGAAAGTTTTGTGATTAAGTTATGACCTTTTATGTTTCAACTATCCAGATCTTCCGTTATCGGAGGGAGAGGAGGCATTTGGGGTAACTGGTGAGGGGATTTGGTTCAGATAAGTATATTTCGTTCGATTATGGTCGATTTTTGGTTCAATCTTGATTTCCTTTCTCAAATACTTTCTTGAAACTTCGCAGAGAATCTCTACTTGGAAGGATATGGTTCTGGCTAGACGATTCATAGTTCCGTCTTCTCTCCCTCAGTACTTCATCCAAGAATCTCAACACTGATAATTTACTATTTCGATCTCTACTATTATTTAGGGCATTTCTAATCCAAGTTCAACTTATCCGTATTTGATTTCCTTGAAGGGCTTTGGGGCTATCTAGATATGATGAATCCGTAATCGATGTTCAACCCAGAAATGGAGTATTCCAGGTAAATCCATACTTAAATAACCACAATTGTTCCTTAGTTATTATAGATGAGTAATCTGCTTGTGTTAGGTTGTGTCTGAATTTCCTTCCTGCTATGCAAATTGAGTAGTTAGAACTTTGGAGAGTTCCCTTATGCTAGTAATAGTGAGGTCTAGAGTAGATATTAGCGAATTAGCCTTATCTTTAAATCTTCTCCTATTCCTCTCATTCCAGATTACTTGAGCACATGTAGCCACCAAAAGTAGCAGAATATCCTTATCATGTTTAGACCTCTACAAGTTTGGTATACCCTGTAGAATTTTTGTGAGTACCATAGGAGTAATCAGGGACATATAAAGTAGAGATCTTTACCCAAACTTCTCTTAAGAAGACAATCAAAGAAGAGGTGATCTCTAGTTTCATCCTCTTATTTGCATAGGATACATATCTTAGAGGAGGTTAGAAAATTCAGTCTATCTATAGTACTAAGTCTGTTCAACATAGTTAGCCAGAGCAGAAAGCTAACATTAGGTCTAAGTACCTTATTCCATATCAATGTGTCTGTGCTACACGGTTAGTAGTCCCCTCCCTCATTCTTTTGACTTCCTTAGTAGTAATCTCTGAGACAAGAATACCCTTCCATAAATAGATATCCCTATCCACCTAGCTTCTAAATTGAGCAAGAGCAACAATCTAGCCTCATCTGAAGAAAGGGACCAATTCCCATTCCAGACTATTTCTTGGAGCTTAGTATCTTTAGGGAATCGGTTTAATAGGAATCTTGCCAGTTGATTTTGTATTAAAGGTTCATTCCCTATCCAGTTGTCATACCATAAGGAAATTCTTTCCCTTGTCCTAATCTGGCACTAAATATGCTGACACATATCCTCCCTCAATCTAAGAAGTTGGTAAAAAACTAGGTATAGATGCTATGGATTTTTAGAGCCCAAAAATTCCCTCCCTTTAATAGGTAAGAATGAGTCCAATTGGACCACATAGTCTATTTTTCACTTAGAATTCTCCAAATCCTTATGGATATAAGATATCTGTTTTTACTGGATATTGATTCAAGTCCTAATCCTCCTTCCTTCGTTGGTTGATAGATTTTCTTCCAACTAACTTTGGCTATTCCTTTCTCTCCATTCCCTTTTTCTCATAGAATTTGTTTCATCAGTTTTCCTATAGTTTTAATAAGCCCTTTTGAGAGAAAAATATATGAACACTAGTAAGTATGTATAGACATGATCACCGATTTCAGTAGTTGAATTTTCCCTTCATAAGATAGTGCTCTATTTGACCATATCCGAATCTTTTCTGGATCTTTTCAATTAAAGGAATGCATTTACAGAACCTTAACCTCCTTGATGAGATAGGAATCCCTAAGTAGAGGAGAGGGGGATCTTTAGTTTCCATACTCGTAGTGTGAGATAATGCATTTGAGAGATGAATATCACTTTTGGAGAGAATGAGATAGCTCTTGCTTTGGTTCACACATAGCCCCGATAGCTCCCTAAATAAGTTGAGAGATCTCATCAACAGAGTGACTGAGTAGACATTAGCCCTGCTTAAGAGAATAAGGTCATTTGCAAAACATAAGCTAGTTAGAGAAATTTTCTTACATTTGGAGTGGAATATGAATTTAGGGTCTGTTGAGGTATTGTGCTTCAATAAATGAGTGAGAACCTCCATGCAAATTAGAAATAAGTAAGGGGATAGAGGATCCCTTTGCCTAAGACCTTTTTTTCCTTTAAACATCTCCGTGGGGCTCCCATTTATCAAAATCCCATAGGAAGCAGTAAAAGTGCGTTCTTTAATCCATTTTATGAACCTTAGCGGAAAGTTCATTATCTCCATTGTTTTTAGTAGGAAACTCCAATTCACACTATCGAAAGCTTTCTATAAATCAATTTTAATGGTGTAATTCTGGGGGCTTCCCCTGCGATTGTACCCTTTTAAAAGCTCTTGCACTATAAGGATATTGTCCCCTATATCTCTGTTAGCCATAAATGCATCTTAATTCTCACTAATGAGAAATTTTAGGACCTCCTTCATCTTATTAGCCAAAATCTTGGCAATGATCTTGTATAGGAAGTTTATGCACGAAATAGGTCCGTAGTCACTCTAAGTATCTGGTTTGGAATTCTTAAGGATCAAACATAGATAGGTATTGTTTATTTCTTTCAATAGAATCTCTTTTAGAAAAAACTCATGTACTGCCTCCTTGACTAACCCCCCCAAACTATTCCAAGTTTTCTGATATAAATACCCATTTAAGCCATCAGGTCCTGGGGCTTTAGAACTATTCATGTTAAAGATAACCTTCTCGATTTCCTGATCTGTGACAGGTCTTATTAACTAAGCAACTTCATTCTCAGGAATTTTAGTAGTGACAAATTGTCTAAGATCATAATCTTACTTTGACGGGGTAGCTTTTGAACCTAGTATATTTTTATAGAAGAACTTGGCTTCTTTAGCTAAGTCATCTTGTTCGAAAACTTCCACACTTGCTTTAGTTTTAATGGATGAGATTCTGTTGGTATTGTTAACATAGAATTGGAGAAGAACTTAGTGCATCTATCTCCATCTTTTAGCCAATTAATTCTAGCTCTCTGCTTCAATAAAGAACATTTGTTATCCACCACTTCTAAGTAATTCTTCAAAGCTTCCTTTTCGGCTGTAGCTAGAACACCATCTAGGGGATTTTTTGCCAGTGATTTTTGAATAGAAGATAGTTTATCTCTTATTATTTCAACCTTTGTAGAAAGATTCCGACCTCTCTTGCAGTTAAGGATCTTCAGCTCATGTTTTATAGCCTTGAGTTTTTGGGTACATATGTACTACTTAGTACCATAACAACCATGCTCTAATCCCTTCACTATTGCTTCTTGAAATCCTTCCAAGTTAGCCAGATAGTTGTTAAATCTGAAAGGATGATGTATTCTAGAGATAGTGAATCAGTTACCAATCTTTAGAGGAGTATGGTCAGAGATGTTAAGGTTTAGGAAATTCGTAGTGCTTCTTGAAAAGGTATTTAGCCATTCCATATTTACCAAAGCCATATCAAGGTTTTTTTTAATGTGCTAAGTATAACTTTGCTTATTAGACCACGTAAACTTATGACCTTCAGATTTTAGGTTTATAAGTTCCATCTCCTACATACAATCAAACAAATTAGGGGAGTATTTAAGTAGATTACAATTATCTTCAGCCTTTGATCTGATAATGGTGGTGTTAAAGTCCCCACACACCACCCCAAGGGGAATTTACCAAAGTCTTAATCCTTCTTAGATCATTCTAGAGGTCAGATCTTTGGAACACTGTGTTCAATCCATAGATAAAGGTACCTAAGACCCAAGAATTCTCCATTTTAAAATAAAGCTTAACGTGTATTATTGCTGCTTTGGTTCCAGAACCTCCACTTTCAAAAATTCACCATCGTAAGCTATAATAATCCTTCCATAAATATGACTGTGATGATTTGTAATGAACTGCCAATTTCTACCTAGACAAACCAATTTATTTAAGTTAACTTCTCTAATTTTTGTCTCCAACGTACAAAAAATCCTAAGCTTTTCTTTTAGAAAAAAATCCCTTAAAGCATTAAGCTTTGAAGGATTGTTTATTCCGAGCACATTCCATACAATCAAAGTCATAGGCAATTTGTTTTCCTTTTGGAGCTTTTCCTATTGCTCCTAGTACTTTTCCGAGATGTGACCTGTTCAAATTGGTCTTTTTGATCACTACTATTTTATAAATTAGCCTTTGAAAAACTTTGTTCAATCTGTTGACTAGTCGAAGCTCCCTCATTTGAATTAGCAGCACTAGTTTCTAGCTCATTTCCTCTTTTGTTAATTGAAAGCTTGCAGACATCTTCTGATATTTTATATTGAACTTCTTTCTGTTGAATCGAAACAAAGCTATTCTCCTTCGGATTGCACTCCTTTATTTTTGGAGATACATTTATTGACTAAACCATCCCATGATTTTCCACTACTTATTATGCCTCCTCCATCTTTTTGTAATCTTCAAACTCATTCTTTTCCATTCCTATCACTTCCCAATAGTCCCCTTTTATGAATACTCTGCCCATAGGTTTCCATTCCTTACCTTGAGCTGTAAGAGATGGTTTCCATTAGTAGGTCACTAATACTTTGTCTTCTTTAAGAGAGTTCTCATCAGTTAAACTTAAGATAGGGATACTATCTTTCATTTCCTTGGAGATGTCCATACTCATACATAACCGAGCAAATCCTACTCTTTTCCTCAATATAGTATTCTCATCCATGCATATAGGTTTTCCTAAATAGCTTGCAAACATACTCAACCTCTTTGTAGTTTAATACTTTAAGGGACTATTGTGGATGTTCACCTATAGGTGAATGTTCTTCATTTTAATTTTTTCTAACTCCATGCCCAGTTGCCAATTTTGTAGAAATAAGGGGAGTTAAGAGATATGCCAAGGGCCCTCTTCTATTACCTTTTGAGTTTCCAATTTGGAAGAAAAGGTAAAGATTGTATTATCCTCTTCAGTTAGCATTACCTCAATTTCTTGTTTCCCATGCTTGTATTATAGGAAAAGCATGCCTTTTATCACTGAAAAATGCAACAAGAGTAGTTCCAAGGTCTTGGATCCTTGCTGTAAAACATCTAGGCTAAGAGCCACCATTAGTTTACCCTCAATATCTACCGAAGGGTTGAACAAGAGAGAGGAGTATGATTTATCATCCACGTCTTGTCTCCATTTTCCGAGGTCCTCTCGTTGTGTTTTTAGAAGCATTAGATGTAAAACCCTTGGGTGGGTCAGCAATATTAGGGAGAGGGATGGTTGTAGAAAGGGGAGGGGGGGAGGCGGGGTTACAGAAAGTTTAGAGGGGGGAGGGTGGGTTTGATTTAGGATTAGGAGTGGTGTTTTGTTTGATAGTGGAAAGAAGGTTGGAAAATTAGTGTTCATATTGGAACTAATTCTTTTGGTTTTTCTTGCAGGTTTGAACAAGATATGGAAATGAAAGGAGAGGGCTGATGAGTTTGAGATTGTAGAGGTATAGAGGTAAGTTTGAGATTTTGCGATGGCAGGTGTGTGTGGAAAGTGGGGATGGTGGTGCTAATGTCTGTGCCAGTAAAGGCTGGGGGTTCTTTCTAGGGTGTGAAAAGGATGCTATATATTGGCAGAGTTTAGCTGTTGAGAAGTTTCGTTGGTAGTGGTTGAAGTATGTGGAGAATGTTGCTGGTGGTGGTGGCGGTAGGGGAATTGGTGGAGGTACTGGTGGCTAAGGCATGGCGATATGGAGAGACCTAGGGTTACTACTTTCTATTTGTCATTCTCTTAAGTGTTAATCTGTTACATAGTATTGAATTGTCTATGATGTTAATTTAATTTCAAAAAGCATTGGAAGTCTGAATATGGAACATTTTTTAGCTAGCATCAATGTGAATGTGTAAGTTAATGCATGACAATTGCAAAAACAACTATTAACACCTAAAGAATCTCTGAATTCTTAACTCCACTCTTGGACTCAGCATCATGCTTGTCTTCTTCTTGAGTCATATCCACCTTCTTGTACCTGTACCACCTTTGTAGAGCACGGTATAAAGAGCGATCGGCCGAAACTGCGACATCGAAGTGGGGGAAGAGTTTTTAGGGATAAGG
>JANSVA010000006.1:3376005-3393854 GCA_025504915.1 Erythroxylum reticulatum
AATTAAATATCTAAAATCTAAATTCTTATAAGAATATTCATTGAAATACTAAAATATATAATATTCATATTCTTATAATTTTTTAAAGTCACGTCCTCGTAAGTCATTTTACCCATAAACAACTAATATTAAACAGTTAATTTTATCAAGCATCTTTAACAAACAGCTAATGCAATCTACTGTTCAAATCAATTGATATAATCAGCTATCAAATAACAACTAAATGCAATCAGCTGATTGTCAAAGAAGATCAAAATATACATGTAGAATCATTTATAATTATCAAATTATTGTTGTCTTGTACGTAAAGATTAACAATTTCTTTTTAATTCATAAAGATTAACAATTTTCATAAAATATTAAAAAGCCTAATATGTTTGTCAATGGCAATTGCACCCACTGAAGTTCGCAATGGAAAATCTGCGATTGAGTTATCTTTGAAGACTGAGCTTCTACTACTTTATATTTGTCATTCTCTGAGGTGTTAATCTGTTACGTAGTACCGAATTGCCTATGATTTTAATTTAATTTCGAAAAGCATTGGAAATCTGAATATGGAACATTTTTTAGCCAGAATCAATGTGAACGTGTAAGTTAATGCAAGACAATTCCAAAAACAACTATTAACAACTAAAGAATCTCTGAATTCTTAACTCCACTCTTGGAGTCAGCTTCATGCTTGTCTTCTTCTTGACTCATATCCACTTTCTTGTACCTGTACCACGATGCACACACCAAGTATAATCCGAAGTTTACTAAGCTTATTCCTGCTAGCAACCAGTAGAAGTAATTCAGTTTGTCCCTATTCAAGTTGTTGCTGGCCAACCAACCGCCGCTAACTGTGTTGACCACCTGCACCACAACCGAGCTCAAGAAGTACCCAAGTGCCACTGAGCACCAGGAGATTGCCGTGCTCAAGGACTTCATTCCTGCAGAGCTCTCTGAGTAGAAAAATTCTAGCAGTCCAACAAGAGTGAACATATCAGCAGCTCCAAAGACACAGTACTGGAAACCCAGCCAAAACACACTCATAGGCAAAGGCTTCACAGAGTCAACCATTTCGTGTTCGATAGCCATACGTTTGCGGCGAGTTTCCACAACACCAGCAATTGCCATTGAGATAGCTGAGAGGACTAGACCCACTCCGACACGCTGAAGGTGTCGGATTCCTGAGGGAATTCCAGTGATTTTTCGAGCAATTGGAACAAAGACTTGGTCGTACAAGGGGATTAGCGCTGCCATGAAAAGTAGGGGAATAACAGTAAGCGATGGTCCTGGCACGTTAAAGCCAAGAATACGAGGGTCTAGGGTGGTGGCTTGTTGGATTGAGAAAGTCTGGAGTTGAGCTAGACACGTGTTCATGAAGACTGTGCTAAGTATAATTGGTAGCATCCGGATCAAGATTTTTGTTTCTTCAACCTGCGAAACTGTACATACCCTCCAAGGTGTAGATTCACCATTAGTACTCACGATAGCTGCTCTGTCCAAGAATCTGGGAGTGGCAACAATCGAACAGTGAATTCATGTTTCATACAAGGCTTAAAAAAGTCACTTGGCTGCAGCAATCACTGGAATTCTATAATACCTGAACTGGTCAGTTCTCTGAAGAATTTCATCTTGTGCCCCTGATTCTTTGTCATAAACTTCGTACAATCCTTCTGCTGAATCTGGGATTGGAAATCTCCTATTTAGAAAAGCTGCAACAAAAACCTGCAAATGCAATTTCTGATTTACCGTGAACTCCAATTTCCTTAATGCCTCCACTCTGGGAAGTGTACGTAACAACTGGTAAACTTAGTAATTATACCTGTGCAAAGCGAAGGAAGGGGCTTCCCCTGGGCACATTGTGTTGGTAAACAGACTTCCCCATGCAGAGGAAGATAATGCCAATTAAGACAGCAACGACGGAAAGACCGAACGCCCATTGCCAGCCTTGATTGGCGCTTATCCAAACAACGACTGTGACTCCAATAATAGCACCAGCTGTGATACTAAACAGCAACCAGTTGAAATATCTGGAAAGTTTAAAAGCCTCCTTTGGGTCATTTTCATTGAATTGGTCAGCTCCCAAAGAGGGCAAAGCAGCTTTAAGCCCACCGGTGCCTAATGCCATGAGGTAGAGACCTGTGAAAAGAACTGCAACTTGGGTTTCATTTGCAGCCTCACATTGATACCTGTGATCTGGTTGAACACCTTTACATGGTATTGGTCTTAGTTGTTTGAAATATGCTTGAATTGCCAGGAGGGCATAACCCTGGAAATGTTGGAATCAAATCTTATCTCACCATAATAGACTCAACCAAAAATCATATAAAAATGAAAACTCAAGAACAGGGAATTTTGTCGCCGTATAATTATCATCATCGCCTAAATTCTGATCAGTTAACCAAATGTTTGTACCGATCCAACATTTGACACTTGGAGGTCAACATATGTTGCAATAAATTAGGACATACAACGACTAGATGTTCGTTCATAATATTATTGTGATCGAGAATCAGTAATCAACAAATTAATACTTAAATAAGTTATGGTTAGCAACTTCCAAAGTCAACGATGTAATGCCTCCATGCATGATTTTGATTATTCGCACATGCCCGGAAAAGGTTAAATGTCATACTATCAATCAATAGTTCCTTAATGAGTGTCGAAAGATTAATTAGTAAATGACGAAATATTAAAAAATATATATGTATATGTTGGTATTGATTCTGATGAATGGTGATTATAAAAGGCTAAAAGAATACCAACAACTCTATGCTACCAAAGATGACGCAAGTCTTGAATCTAGACAAGTAGGTGTCTGAGATGAACCCTCCAAACATTGCGAGTAAAAATGCAGTCCCCATTAAGTTGGTAAGAGTAGTGGCCGACTTTGTCAAGCTGAAGTTCATGTAATCATAGAAATAAGTTACGAGGCTCACGGCATTAGAGACGAAGGCCATGTTCTCCAGCCCCGTCATAACTGCGTCAACAATATTCAACACTTATCAGCACAGGATCATGAAGACAGAAAGATTAAAAACGTTTCAAAAACCTACAAGCTCTTAAGAGCACTTGAAACTGAATAATTACCATAAACAAAAAGCGTAGCTCTAGTTCCTCCACGCCTCCTTCCTTCAACGGATCCTGTTTTAACATCTTTCTTCTCGATCTCCTGGTCAGTGAGAAGATATAAACTTTATCAGCTAACAGATGCATGTGATCACCTCTGAAAATATAAATATATACATTGTGAAACATGCACGAGAAGGTCAAAGAATTTGGGAAAAGAGTCTTTCATCATCTGTTCCTCAAGGGATGAACAAACAATAAAGATGGAAATATCTTTAAAAGACCGTTGAAAATTCAACAAGGAACTCACCATTTTTGTTGAAAACTTCCTTTCTTTTGGTGATGATGACACGGAGATGGAAATACAACAGCTCTTGCTGTCTTATTGTTTTAACAGACAGATTCACACCTATATATAAAAGAAGCAAATCCTACTTCATGACAAGTAGAACAGAAAGGAATCAGAAGGGCATCCAGCGAAATGGAAAACTTTGTGGGTGGATTTTGCTTTCTTATGGTCTCTCTTCCATCGCCCTATCACTTTCTCTCCTCCGAAGCCGGGGCCGAGTCAGAGGGACAGGCTGCTAAATACCTTGGCCCAAACTATGCGTGCATTAGCACTATTTGAGTTATTAATCTTATTGCCTTGGCACTATTAGTTGTTAATCGTATTGCTTTAGCACTATTAGTTTTTAATCTTACTGCCTTCCCATTATTGGCCTCTCGTTACTTCCTATGATTGGTAATAACGAGTCTTATAGTTTAATGCTAGTGTATGTTAAAAATGGTGTAGAGAAAGAGTGGCTTGGCATTAATTAGAAAGAGTGGAAGACATGCAATGCAATTAGCTTCAAAATGATAAAATATTTCCTAATAAATAATAATATAAAGTGAATTAAGTATTTACATACCATTTTATTTAGGGATAATAAATCATAGCATTATAAATTTTTATTTTTTAAAAAAATTCGATTAATTAAGTGTTTAAACTTTTAAAAAAATAAATAATTATATCAAAAGGTTAATTATGTTAATAACTAAATGTTAATATAATTATTTAATTTTGATGCGCTAATTCTTGTGTTTAATTGAGCTTTCGTATCCTAAAAGATATACCTTAAAAATATATGGGCCAAATTATTTTATCATCACTCGCTTGCAAAGCGTGCTTCAATACTCAATAGGCCTCTTTAAGTATACGTTGACTCAATAAACTAAAATCGGAATCGGATCATGCAAGCATCCACTCTAGATGAAAGTCCTGGCCAGTAGTTTTGGGGTCTTGATTTTTGGATTCAGCTACTTACTCCTAATTCGGTTATAGCTTAATAAAATCTGTGATTTCTAAGTGACTCAATACATATCTACTATTTCAATAATTTTATATTTTTCAATATTTCAAGTGTTATCAGAATTTCTACTGAGTATTATCGTTGATGTTATCATGTCTTTATCTATCTATTGTATTGCGAGATTACTTGAAAAGCATACGGAATTCTAGTACTCTAGTCGTTTAACAACCTTAAAGAACCTATTATTTCAATTATTGGTGAGCATTTGTTGTAGTTAGATAGGTAATTTCATTCTGACTCCGATAGAATCTTCATACGTAGGTTTACTATGCTAGTTGGTTTTGTAGGGAAAAAAAGTTAAGAAAATAAATAGATATTCTATGAATAAAGTATACAAAAAAATAAAATATCAATACTTAGAGAGTATTTTCAACGATCATAAGAAATGATAATAATAACAATAATGAGGTAGAATAAAAAAATATCAAGTTGAAGTATAAAAATAAAAATTAAAAGTATATGTTTGATTTTAAATTTTTATTGAAGCAAATTATCAATTGAAAAGTGTATAATTTATGAATTTTGTACAATGGGTCCACAAATAAGTGACAAATTCTGCAAATAATAATAGTAATCATTGAAATGTCAAGAAGCAAACAGAAACGTTCAAATAAAATAGGAGGAAGGAAAAACAAGCACGACATGGCTTAATCAAATGGACTCAAGTGTCCTTTCGTCCTTGTTCTTGAATCCAGCTTCCATGTATATACTAGAAAAAGGGGATGCTAGTTCTCTTTCGCTAGGCCAAGTGAAAGGTTCTCAAATTTGGCCGTCATGACGTGGTCGGAGCCTGTACATGTGAAAATCCCAAGCATGTTCCATGGGAAGTCAACGACGGAGGTTGCTTGTGCAGGTGTCGTGAACCCTTCCGTTACACTTTTGTAATTCACTCAACCATTCTTGTATGTTTCCTCCTCCAATAAGACATTCTTTATTTATGCTCTATAGTTAATCAATTTAATTATAATTTAGTAGTAATTATTTAAAGATATTATTTATTTTATACATATTTAGATGTATATGATAAACTCTATGAGATAATGATTTATGTATTCTCTTTGAATTGTTCCTAATTATTGTCATATTAAAACCGAAAATTAACAAAATATAAAAAACTAATATATGTTATACTTTTTCTTATGAGAAAAATAGTTGATCTCATACACTAAGTGATGTATAAGTAATCATTTTATTTGAGGTCTTAAATTTTATCTTGTATAAGAATTAATATGTTTAGATACTATTTATGACATAATTACTCATATGTCGTTCAGTCACCAATCATTGGATGTAGCATGAACTATATAGAGATAGTTGATTAATTCATATATGATTCATCACTTTAAAGTAATTAAGGAGAATATTTTGTTGTTTTCGATTAGTATTGATTTAAAATATCCTTAGTCAAGGTTTAATGACGTTTTGTAAATAATTAATTTACAAAACGTCATTAATTGAATCAATAACAAATGGCAGAGAATTAATATAATTGAACTTAAAATAAAGCAGATATTAATTTCATACTTGATGTTTAATTGAAACATTATATAATAAAATGATTGAATTATACGAAAAAATCATGGACAGAAAGGATAGTGAAAATTACTTTGACATTTTCAAATATTTAGGTAGTCAAGATTTATTGCTAGAAATCAGACTTGATCTATGATTATAAATGTTTAATTGACGAATTAAAGATAAATTAAAAAGATTTTTAATTTATTTAATTATAATTAGAATTAGAATTTATAATTATTGCCAACATATTTAAGAATCTAATGAGTCTCACATAAAGAATGGGTTGAAGAGATCAAAAATATAGTAATCAAATTGAGCTAGATTACAAAGTTTTCATAAATTTGATGATTAAATATGAGATATTTAATAAATAAGGATCAATATAATTTAATTCAATTTAATTTAATTGAAACTAGAATTTAATTTCAATTAAATTACTAGAATATCCAAAACTTATAATAAATAGTCTTAAACTTTAATAAAGCTACTATCACTTCTTACTTAACTCTCTCTGTAAGAGTTACAGAGTTCTTTCAACCTGTTCTGTGAATATTATTAGACGTCAGATACCTATGCAACTATAGTGGTTGAGATAGATCATTTTTAGAAATAATTTGAGGGATCTGGTTTTGTGATGTGGAATGAGCCATCACTAGCAGTGGACATAGCAGCTGGGGAAGGTTGCGATGGGTGACAAGTTGTTGGGGTAATAGTCGCCTCTCATTGGGGCGATAATCGCCTCTCGCTGAAGCAAAACCAAATGATGTGGTGGCATCTCAGGCGAGGAGAATCAGAGGAAGGGATGCTTGGGCGAGGGTTTCTATGCGCCTCTCATGCAGGACAAAGCGCCCAGGTCAGATGTTGGCACGTGCATTCCACGCGCAAATCAACGAGTTGATTTGACCACATGTGCCTCACAGATAATTCTTTTTATTTGTTTAATTTTTATATATTTTAAGTCTTAATTTTAATTAAATTAGTTTAAATCCTAATAAATTTAAAAAGTATTTTGTAATTGTTTGAAAACTGTTTTCAAAGGATTATTTATTTTTAATACTTTGAATTTAGTTTATGTTTTTAAGTAGTTGAATCATTAAATTAAATAAATTATCAAATCAATAATTCGAATCAAGCAATATTAAAAGAGTCATCTTTTATAATTAGATTGTATAAGATAATTAATACAATAAGATTATATTAATTAAGATGAGATTTTAATTTCAAAAATTAAAGTAATTATTTTTCTTAAGATGGTTAAGATTAATAATTATAATCATTTCTAATTAATTTTAGAAAAGTAGTTTCTAAAATAAGAATTAATTAATTTCAATTAAATTGAAATTAATTAATTAGACTCCTTAAAATTAAGAAAGTTGTTTCTTAATTAAATTTATTTATTTCAATTTGATTGAGCTAAATTAAATTTATGACTTTATTTGTTTAGGGAATTTTTTTCAATTTATTTAAATTTTTATTTATTTATGAATAATAAGTTTCTTGATTTATTAGATATTTTCTTGATTAAATTTTGAAAATGTTTTCATTTATTAATTAAGAAAAATGAGCTTTCTTTAATATTTTTTAAAATAGTTTTATAATTTATTAAGGAAAGATTTTCTAAGAAATCAAATTCTAAATAAATAATATAAATGACTTTCTTAATCAAATTTAAAAGTTTTTTATTTAATTTTTGAAAGTAGTTTCCTTTTCATATTAGAAAATTGTTTTCTAATTAAGAAAAAACAATTTCTAATGAGATTAGAAATTGTTTTCTAATTGGATTACAATATGTTTCTTCTATAATTTTTTTAAAAAGTTTTTCTAAATTATAATAAATAAGAAGAAGAATTTACTAAAAATTGTTTTCAATTAAATTTTATTAAAGGAGTCAAGATAATTAGAAATAGTTTCTAATTGGATTTAAAAAATGTTTTTAGGCCAAATTAAACTTCTATTTAGAATATGAATTTAATTCATTTAGGAATTAATGAGCTTAATCTAATTTAATTTTCCAAGGAGTTGAAAATATTATTTTAACTAAAATTAAACGAAACTGATGTTTTATGCATATAATTTGATTATGAGTGCGTAAGTTGCATACTTTATTTATATGTTTGATATATATATATATATATATATATTGGATGCATGTTAAATTGTATGTTTTATATGTGTAATATTTTATATGCAATTTTGTGTTTGATGAGAAGAATGAAATTAAATCCCTCATTAAAATATTAAGTACACGTTGTGAACATGATTGTTGCCTTATATTTTTATAAGAATAAACTAAAGTTTCTTTTATTTTTAGGTTTGTTGAGCAAACTCAAGGTCATTTTAACTCAAATATGTTTAGTCTTATGACGGTGAGTTCTACTTAACTAAATTTGTGTGAATTGGATTAGCAAACTTATGATCACATGAATCTAGAGGTAGGGTTAAGAATAACATATAATATATATTTTGCAAAGAGTTGTCACCTAACTTATTTAAAAGTTACATGAGATTTGATTGATAAATTTGCTATCTACCTAATTTAAATATAGTTGGGTTGTTAAGCAAACTCAAGATTAACTTAATTTAAATAGGATCTTAGGCCAATAACAAAGATTAGAGTAATCTTTCCAAATAATAGTGAGCATAATTATTTTGAGTGAAATAGTATAAGTAACCAAATATATAATTCAAGTCCTAATTTCATTTGGTAGTCATGACATATAATTAATTACTTGTTTTTTCTTACATTTATATTATGTTTTAAGTAGAATTTACCTTGTTTAATATAGTTTATACTAAGTTAGTAAAACTAATTTCTTGGAGATAATTTATGTTTAGGAAGGGTTCTCAAAATTTAGATAGAAAATTGTATGCTCATTATATTATTTTACTATAATTTCTATTGAGGATTTAGTGATAAAGTTTTTTTAGATATATTAAAATCATATAGATGACAAAATATAATAACATTTAGAGTTGACTAATATCTCTTAGACTAATATCTCGTAAACTTTAATGACAACATGTAAGAAGCATGCCAACGCCATGATAATAAGATGCAAATGATTGCATAGAGAAAAGTTGAAAGGTATAGTATATTGATGGAATTGTTTCACTTAATTTAGCTTACTAAAAACATAATTACGGGCTACAATTAAAGGCATTTGTTATAGAATGACAATGGTTATCATTAGAAGGAAAATATTGCATGACTTTTCTTGCCTATATGACATATGATAGACTTCATATGTATTTCTAGTTTATACTTATGAATACTTGATATTGAATTCAGATTCAACATTATTATAATGTTCAAAGTATGATAAGAAACAGATTGTGAAGTAAAAATAGTTGATCCAATTTTATACAAATAGTTTGTATGTGTTGGATCAAATGAGATTTATCCATATCATTAGTGGCAGCAATAAAAGTTGGATAACTGAGATTATCCTTTTATGCCATTTTAGTTAAATCAATATAATGAGAATCATAAAGTTACTTACAAAGATATGTGTATCATTTTTATTATGAATCATATAAAACTTGTGAAACTTATTAATTTAAAAAAAAATAACCAAACCAACCTTTGGTGAAAGGATGATGATGGTAATGAATTGTTAAATCTTATACATGTGATGTATTGGATGGAATAATAATTCATAAAAAGATGATACTTATATTTCATTAAATTACTAATAACTTTATGTGATATAATCATATGTATTAAATAAAATAATATTTTAAATTGTTTAAATCTAAGTAAAAAATTAAACATTAAGAATGTTAAAACATTTTGATGAGATTGTTGTAGTAAGTTTTAAATTTTCAGTTATCTATAAGGAATAAGATTCTTTGGTAAATACCTTCAGAACAAAATTCCATAAGAGTATGAATTATGTAAGGAGGAAAATACAATATGATATACTGATGCAATATTATTTCTTCTATAGCTATGCCTCGTATAATGACTTACCTTCAATAGTTCTAAGTGAATCAATTAGCAAGATTTTAAATTAGATATAAAAAGCTAAGTCTTTGAAAGAGTCAAAGTTAATGACTCAAGGATGTGATAATTGGTTGAAGCATACATTATCCATTAACTTTGGAACAAACTTAAATAATAAAAAGCTATGAGATATCCAAAAGATTGTATATAATCTTACAGACCTGTTGAACAAAATTTTCATTTAAACGAAAACTTATAGGAGAATAGTTCTCAAGATAAGTAATAGGAGTAATATGAAATTTGAAAAGTTTAAATCTCGTAACAATATATCAAAACTGATATCTTTATTGATACATTTGGTATATAGTTGAAAGGCTACAAGACATTAAAAGATTTGCTTTTTTGAAGAATTCAAATAGTTTATTTTGAGATAATTGTGAATTTATCATGTCTACAAGAAGGCTATTAAGAGTATAGTTGTCCTCTTTTGTGGGAGCATGTAGAGGCATATTGCTCATAGAGAACAAAAATTATAATTTTCAATTGCTGAAAATATGATCGTCTAAGAACAACTCTTGTTGGATATGAAAAGGTAACAACTTAATTTTAGGAGAGACAGATTAGAAGTTGTTTACGTATTCTAACTCCAAGTATATAGATAATGTCTTAAAGGTGTTTAGTAGTTAAGATATTTAATACTTATGAAGTATTAATGTATCCATTATTCTATATTTTAGTTGATATTTAAGTTTAAGGTTATATGGATATTTACTTTAGATGTAAATCCTAATTAAGGTTTATTTTACTTAGAAAGATGTCATTTTAAGATTGGAAATGTTCTAATGTAGCAATGGTTGCTAATTAAGCCTTAATACATTTTTCATTTAGTGGAAATGATTAATTGGATCAGTAAGTTCTTTAATGAACTTGATATAATTCCTTGCATTGTTCAAGATAGTAATGTACTATAGAACATTAGAACCATTGGGCATGCAAAAGGAGTTAAGATCTCATCAAATATCCAAGTATGTATTTAGGTAATTTTTCTTAATTATGATGATAATCAAGATAAAAGTTATAAGATTTAAGGAAGTACTCATTATAAAGAATCTTGTAGATTCTCTAATTAAGCCACTGTCCCAACAATATCATGGTCGTCCTATAATGATATGGTATATGATACTTAAGCTGTTGGCTTAGTGCAAGTGAGAGATCGTTATTTTATTCTCTACAGCCAATTAGTTTGGTTGTAGTTTAGTGACAATTATTTAAAGACATTATTTATCTTATACATGTTTAGATGTATATAATAAAGTTCATAGGATAATTATATATTGTAAATAAAATTATAATGGGATTATAATTATGAGAATATTTTTGCATTTATATATCCCTAAATTGTTCTATTAAGACTGAACATTAATAAAACGTAAAAAGACTAACATATGTTATGTTTTTCCTTATGAAGGAAGTTGTCAATCTCATAGGCTAAAGTATGGAAATACTTAAACAAACGTGTAGGTGCTTGTTAGAGAACAAGTTTACTGATCTGACCCGATATGAGAAATTCATTTAGAATATTAATTGTATATCTAAGGAAATTCTTATTGTGATGATTGTATAAGTTATTATTTGACTTAAGATCTCCAAAGTTATCTTGTATAGAGATTGCTATGTTTTGATACTACTTATAACATAATTAATCATGGGTCGTTCAATCAGTAGTCATTGGATGTAACATGAACTGTGAGTAAGATATGATTCATTATCCTAAAGTAATTAGGGAGAATGTTTTGTTGCTCTCAATTAGTATTAATTCGGGAAATCTTTGGACAAAATAGAATGATCTTTTGTAAATATTTTACAAATGTTACTAATTGAATCAATAGCTAATAACTGATAACTAATATGATTGGACTCAAAATAAAGTTGGCATTAGTTCAATGCTATGTGTCTAATCGGAACATTGTATTATAAAATGATGAAATTATATGAAAATTTCATGTATGGAAAGTTTAATCAAAACCCGTTTGACATTCTTAAATATTTGGGTAGTCATGATACGTTACTAAACATCAATCTTGATATGAGATTATAAATTGTTTAATTGAAGAATTAAAGATAAAATTAAAATGAGTTTTAATTCATCTAATTATAATTATGAATAAGAATTTATAATCATTACTGACATATTTGAGAACTTAATGGGTCTCATATAAAAAACGAGTTGAAGAGGACAAAGATATTTTAATCAAGTTAGACTTTATTGTAAAGTTTGAAAAACTTTATAATTAAATATGAGATATTTAATAAATAAAGACCAATATGAGATGTTGGATCTTATTTTGGCATAATTGGTATTTAATTAGATTTATAAATAATCCTAATTAAAGTTTAATTGAGCTTAGAATTTAATTTCAATTAAATTACTACATTATTCAAAACTTATTATAAATAGGCTTCAACCCTAATAAAACTAACTCTTCTTATTTAACTCTTTCTGTATGAGTTACAAAGTTCTCTCAACCTGTTCTATGGATACCCTTAAAGGTCAAATACTTAAGGAGCTATAGTGGTTGAGATGAACTGATATAGGAAATGATTCAAGGGATACAATAAGATTATAATTAAGCTTCAAAATAAGTTACGAATTAAAATTCGAGTTTTATTATAATTTATACGTAGATCATTTCATATAATTAAAGTGATCCTAGTTTTCGGGAAATCAAAATACTAAAAAGGTTTCGTAATTATTTTGTTGCAGTTAGGATCGGATTCCGTCATGATTTTCCAATAGACATGACAGGAAGTTGTTGTTACTTCATTTACAACAAAATACCTACATTTGTATGTAATTTAAAAATATATAATTTTGTAATTCTTAAAAAAAATTCTTTCTAATTTTACTTATATAAAAACCTCCTTTTGTTAAACTTTGATTAAAAACACTAATAAAATACATTTAATATGTATATTAGATATAAACTAATAGAATATTATTAATATTCTAAATCAAATTTAAGAGTTTGGTTAAATCGTTATATAAATATTTTATTGGTTTATATCTAATAATCATAGGGCGTATATTTTGTTATTATCTTTTAAACAAAATATAAGAAAAATAAGTTTTTAGAATTAAAAATTAAATTAAAAATTTAAAATTTCAAAGATTAAAAAAATTTAAGAAAAAATTATAATTAAGTATTTTTTATCCAGGCTCATAATTGGCCCGGAAGAATCATAAATGTTCTTATTTAGCACTAGTAACTGAAGTAGACTTTTGGCCCATTTGCTTGTTCCCACCGAAACCGAGTGGCAGTGGGTTGTTGCTTAAATTTTATGATCTGCAAGGCACGTGCTTTTGATCCAACCTTGCATGCTGTAATCTACATGTGCTAATGCGGTTGTATTCAGATCAAATTAATATAAAAATTACACTAAAAGGCTTACTTTTGTTGTGATTTGAAAGAGAAGGTCGAAGGGCGGTGCCGCTTGTGGTGGAGCGAATCGTCGTTTTGTCTTTTTTGCGTGTTCGGATTCACGAAATGACTATATCAATTAAGTGCTTCTCCACAATGCTACCATTTGTCAAATAAGATCAAATCCCGTGATCTAATCACTTAATAACTTAGTCAATAATTTAAGTGATTTACTAATTTATAAAATAATATTATGAAAAGATGATATGGCTTTTTTAATTTAATAAATTAAATGAACACAAATTCATTCCACTAAGTTTTTACAAGGAGTTGCTACATCCTTATCACATTTACATAAAATGTCAATAATTACAAATAAACACTTTATACGTATTAAGTGTATATACTGAAAAATTATATGGATTTTATATCAAGATTTAAAATATTAATATAGAAATATAACTAATGTACAACAACAACACTCAATAAAAATTTTGTTGACATGCAAATTCTAAAAAAGTTGAGTAGTTTGCAATTATACCCCTAATTAATAAATAACTGTTTCTAAATAACTCATATAAAGAGAAAATAATAATAAGGATTAATTATTGAAAAAACTCAAACTTTTGTCATTTTTTATTATAATCTTAATTTTTAAAAGTAGAAATAAAATTTTTTTAATTTTTTCAATTATAGCTTTATGTTGGTTTTACCGTTATCTTTACTGGTACGACAATGTCACGCATTAAGAGAATTTGATTAAAGTCTGATTATTAAAAAAACGTCGTTTTATATCTTCCCCATCCAAGAATATCAAGAGATAATGAAAGGCCGTTGGCATATTTCATGACATCTTGGCATTCTACGGGGCAATAGTTCTTAAAAGCTTTCGAGCGCAAAAGCTGGATTGCTTCTTCATCATCTAATATCTCAGCCTCGTATATTTTTTCAACTCCATGGCAGATCAATAAATGCTTATCTCTAGTTGTTATGATTATCCTACTTCCAGTGGCAGACCATTCATTTGTTCCTGCTAATGATTTTAATTATTCAAGTTGATCTATATGATCAAGAACAGCAAAGAGCCTTCTTGAGCATAGTCTGTGTCTGATCTCATCCGTTCCTTCATAGATATCCCATGTTCTCAAGTTCTTGCCCAACAAGGTTTGACGAAGAGCCTTTCTTGTGAATGAAGAATTCCATGTTTTTCATCATTTTCCCTCATATTTGAAAGAAACAGGTACATTCTAATAGGTGAGACAAATTTTCGAAGGTAATTCTAACAATAGTTGTCTTCCCAGTTCCTCCTATTCCTGGAATCCCAACAATGCAAACATCGTCCCTCCTCCCAACATCAAAGATTGAAGTTAATTTCTTCGGAGGTGAACCTATTCCAACAAAATCCTTGGTCAGGCTAGAGAATCTACAACTTGATTTTCTCAAATTTGCTTAATATATCTTCAATAACTTAGAAATTTTAGTTACAGATTAAGATGTGTGATTTTTTCTTGTTAAAATGATATCGTTTTAGTTTTATCACGAAACGATTTCATTTTAATAATCAGACTCATTTATGTTAATTACGTTGATATGTTTGATTAATGGGGGTCCCCCTGACACGTGTAAGTGTCGTGTCAATAAAGATAACGGTGAAACTAACGTCAAGTTAAAATTGAAAAAATTAAAAATTTGGATATTTTATTGCTACTTTTTAAAGTTTAGACTATAATTGAAAAATTGAAGAAAATATGAGCTTTTTTATGTAATTAACCCATAATAATAATAATAATAAGAAGAAGAAGAAGAAGAAGAAGAAGAAGAAACTACTTAAAACAAGCTAGGTAAAAAAAAAAAGTTAAAACCTTAAAAGGTAAGTACTACCTATTAATAAGTATAGACTAACTATAAGAGAAAAAATTAAAAGATTCATGAGAATTACAAAGATATCTTTATATGAATTCTTTATATGAATCCTAATACGTTATAATTTTCTATTGTGGGTCATATCATTGATAAGTTCCAACATTGTCATATCACTTTTGATCACTTCTCCTCAATTCTTCTTAGACCTTTTTTTTTTCTTTTATGATCTCTAAGTATGATCTTTTCGTATTTTTTCACTGAAATATCTGAGTATCTTCTCCTAATATATCCAAACGACCTAAATTTGGTCTCTCTTAATTTGTCAATAATATTAGTTACCTTTAATTTGTCTCTTACTATTACATTTTTAGCCTTATTTCTTATAGTAAGAATGCACATCAAATATAACATCCTAATTTTCGTCATGATTAGCATATGACTATATACTTATTTAACGAGTCAACACTCTGTTCCATAAAGTATGGTCAACTTAATTGCTAAACAATAAAATTTACTTTTAAGTTTGAGTAATATTTTCTTGTCACACATAACTCTTAATACAATTATCCGTTTGGTAGCAAAAACATTAAATTGTTAATTGTCAATTACAATGAATAAAATAAGAATAAATATATGTAACAATAAAATATTATAAATATTTAACTTAATCACAAAATTTTCCAAATTCGTACAAATTTATAATTGATATCAATCAATAGTCTATAATTGTAGTTAGGCAGTAGTAAAACAACAAAAATTAGGAAAATGTTTCGCTACTTTTACTTTGTTCTATGGAAGGTACCTTTGTAATTTCATTTTTTTCAACTTTTGTTGTTCGTAAAATGAAACAAAACCTTATGTCACTAAATGCACGTATTTATCATGTTATTGTTTTTTATAATATTTAGATTAAGAAAAACTATAGTGTGTTTCTGTTTTACTTACACGTAAGGAATTTTTTTAATTAAATTGTTTCCAAAAAATAAGTCATGGCACCTTATATATATATATATTACTATATAACCTTTACATAAAAATTAGGCATGTTATTCAAGGCACCACACAAATTTAAATATGTTTAACAATGCGTTCGTCTTTTTATTATTTCGGGATAAGATTTGGTATTATTGAATCTTTTTAAATTATGTATGTTAGCAAGATTTTTATTAGATATTATGTTATATTTTCTATAATATAAATATTTATATATATATGATTTTAGAAGCATGTGTTAGACTCTTTTTTAAGTGTCAAAAATAGGTGGATAAATAAATAATCGCACGTCATTCAGAATATTGTCACTATCACACCTAAACTTACGTTGTAATTAATGACTCTTCAATCTTCATTCATTTTCTTCTGATATACGACAAAAAATGTCTCATGGTCAAATTTTAAACACCCATAAAGAAATGTAATCATGGTTTGGATGTGGCCTTCTTTATATTAAGTTTAGTTTAATCCAATAATTATATTATCATTTAATTTGAAGTTGTTGATTTATTTAAACATTTCATTTAAATCTTGTGAACTATCATATATATATATATATATATATACAAACAACATGTAAATTATTGACCGCTGCTTTGTGGAGAAGCGTTAAGGTGTGAATGATTAGTGTTAAGACTAACCTTTTGTGGGGCACAATGTATTATCATTAACTGAACTGTTTGAAAGAGTGGGAAGGTGACTTGACTGGATTCTTATACATAGATAGTGGTCGATAAAGAAAGACTATATTCCCTCTACTTGAAAAAGAAAACAGACGGAAACAAGAAGACCCACACCCTACCCTACAGCCATTATCCAAAAGCTTAGATAGGGATGACTTGACTTCCCGTAATCAATTACGTTCGAGCACGATTCGAGAAAAGCGACAATCTGATAATGATATTAACCACTTTCAACCCTATACCTTATCTATATGTATGAACACAGCATGGGTTCTTATGAATAAAGGGTATGGCTGATTCCGTACTGTTGTAAAAATAAGTAAGTGAATATTTTTGGATGACATCTTCTTTCCGGTTAACTTGTTGTAACTCTGTTTCGTAATATTTCATTCACATATTTACATACATAGGACTTGAAAAAATATGCAGAAGAGATGGTATAAAATAGAATTAGAAAAAGATGAACAAAATAACAATTATCATCTAACCCTCTTCTCAAGCAAAATAAAGCTTTTAAAAGGCCAAAACCTTTTTTATACGGACGGAGACTTTGGAGGTGTTTGACAATAGTTGTGTTTTAATTTATTGACTAAAAGATAATTTTTTGATCTGTCTTAAAAGATTACTTATATATTTGGTCAATAATATGTTGATTAGTTTATTTAATCTCAATAAATTAATTTTTAATAATTCTATATGAGAAGTTTTTTTTGATGATCAGCTAAAAATTAATTATACTCTCTTTTATAATTTTGAATTATAAATTTTTTAATTTATCAAATAATAAAATTCATATATATTATATAAAAAATATTAGTATAATGTAACTCGCTGCATCATTCATATTAATAAAGAATTTAAAGAAAGATTATTATTATATTTTATTAAAATTATAAACTTAATTCTTGTAAAATTAAATATTTAGAATATAAATTCTTATAAAAATGTTTAATGAAATACAAAGAAATATAATATTCATATCATTATAATTTTTTTTAAAATTATATCATCATAAGTTATTTTA
>JANSVA010000006.1:3403721-3418873 GCA_025504915.1 Erythroxylum reticulatum
TTAACTCCACAAACTTTCATAAAGACCTCATAATTAATGTAAATCATACTTATTCATCAAGAAAAAAATTTGGGGCCAATACCTAATCTACAATTTTAAAAAACGCTAATTTTTGTTTTTTATGAATTTGATGATTTTGAAGGTTAAATCATATTTGGATGGAAAATTTGGGATTAAAGTCCAAACGTTAGGCTATGATCATTTAACCAGGCATTAGGAAATCCCAGCATCCCAGCACTGGAAAAAATTATTAACATGGGTGCTGCAGAAAGTTACCAGGCATTGAAAATTTCTATCTTTAATAGCAATTATTTTTTATTTTTAATTCCAAACATTATGTTTGAAATTTTAGCTATTGATCATTTAATTCTAATTAATTGTAATTTTATGGGTAAATTAAAACTCATTACTATAGAATAATTTTTAAATCGCCTAAAGGTGGTTTGTTTTTTTATAGTTAATGAGAATAAATGTAGGTAATTCATATACATAATTAGTTATGTTTAGATATCCAACAATAATAAATTTTTATAGTGGCTATATTTGCCATTATTGAATTATGCATATATTAGCATTGTTATGTGTTTTGTAGTATATTAATGGATTGCCAAAATGTAAACATTAGTATATAATTTATGAAAATTATTATGTATTGTATCGTATTGTGTGTTAATTGATTGCCTAAAGGTGAACATTACTATGCAAGTTATAAAGTTTTATTAAATCTGTGTAGTATGTTATTGTATAACTTAAAACATTACTGTTAAGTTTAAATTTCCTATGGTAGCTATTGCCATATATCTAAATTTATTGTTTTTTATGATGTTTAATAGATTGAACATTTTCTAATAGAGTGAATAAATCCAATTCTATTTTGGAGTTTTGGACTTGGATTTGGCACTTAAAGTTGAGAAACCAAATGCTCTTAATGTTTTGAGCCCTAATAAGGAGAAAATTCATTTTTAATAATTGAGAAAGATCAAACGGATTAAGTTTGGTGTATATGAAGATGACAATTGCTAGCAATATTAAGTACACTCTTCCCAAAACTAAAAGTACTAAAGAATTACTTAAGCTTATGGAAGAGTGCTCCTAGACTGCTAACAAGTTTATTGTTAGGACTCTTATGGGTATATTGACCACCGTGAAATTTGATGGATCGCGTACTATATATAAACATGTCATTGAAATGACAAACATTGCACCAAGACTTATGACCTTAAAAATGGAAGTAGATGAAAGCTTTCTTGTGCAGTTCACCTTAAATTCATTACCTTTTGAGTATATTCCTTTCTAAATGAACTATAATACCATGAAGGACAAATGGAATATGTATGAGTTCCAAAGTATGTTGGTTTATAAAGAGACTAGACTCAAGAATCAAGGAATTCACTCTATTAATTATATCAAGAATCATAGAGTTGGTAGAAAAGGTGGAAAGAAGCATGAGAAGAAAGTGAAAGGCCCTTAAAAGTTTTTAAGGAATCCTCTCAGATCCACAAGAAGGAATATGATGAACACAAATGCCATTTCTATAAGAAAGTTAGGCATTTCCAAAAGGAATGTTCTAAATGTAATGCATGGTTTGAGAAGAAAGGTAAGCATAGTGCTTATGTATGTTTTGAAACAAACATTATAGAAGTTCCTTTTAATACTTGGTAGATTGATTCTGGTTGTACTACTCATGTTTTTAGTACATTTTATGGACTCCTTGTAACCTAAACCACAATATCAAATGAAAGATTTGTCTATAAGGGCAACAAAATGAGAGTTTCATTAGAAGTTGTCAGGATTTATCGCTTAATACTAGACACTAGATATCATTTGAACTTAAGTGAAACTTTTTATTTACCTTATCGCAGTTTTTCAATATGTGTAAGTTTTAATATTTAACCTTGATATTTCACAAGCATACGGGTCATTCGTGTAGCACCTAAGGTGTCAATCCTATAAAAAGGGAATCCTAAAATCTAAGGTCAGAAACTATTAAACAGAAATTTAACAAATAATGAATTTAAACATAAGAACTAAATAAATCAAACAAACCAAAATTAACTGGATAACAATTAATGAAAATTGACTTATTTGTTGAAGAATAATAGCACACCCTAGAATTCAACCTAGTGAATTAACCAAAAGAGAGAAAGGGAAAATTATCTGTCCTTAATGTTAACCTAATCGATTACGATTTATCGAATTAACGGTTCTAGCCGATCCTGGGGTTAATTACTCTCTCTCAAGTTATAATTAAACCCTAAAGCATAAAGCTTAATTAGATTATGGGAAGTTGTAATCTCTCAATTAACAACATATCCAAAACCTAATCAATTCTTAAGTTCTCTAATAAACAATTGGAAACCTATATATGATCTCTTTATGCAAGATTTACCAACCTGATTTAATTCCGAGTCCATTAAATTACCTAACTCGCGTCAGCCTAATTTAATTCTTTTTTCTCGATTCACCCTCTTAGTTTATTATCGAGATATCAAGTGCAGAATTAAACCATAATTAATTCAATAAATACTTAAAACAATCAAATTTTATTAAATCAAAAATAACATTCCAAAGGTGAGTATAGAACATTAATCAACAATTCGATTCTATCGTCAAACTATATATCCCAATTCTATAGTCAAATAAAACTAAAATACATAAGAAATAAAACTCGAATGGACAATGGGAGGCTGCGACTTCAGAAATCTTCTTATTCTGGAAAACACGTCTAGTTTGCATCATTTTCCTCTTCCCTCTTACATCTTCTCATCCTTGATATCTCAAAGTTCTCTCATTTAGGGTTTCATTGTGGTGGTTGATCAAAAGCTTTCTATTCTTATTGTTCTATTTATGTTCTTTTGTGTTTAGGGTTGAACTAGAATTTTTCTGGGGTTCGAAAGGTCCAAAAATCCCTCGAAACGCAAAGTTTGGAAGTGGTTGCGCATTCAACTATGGTGCTTCTGTCACAATCATGGCCTATTATGCCACGATTGTAGGCCATTGTTTCACCCGAATGTCTCTGAAACTTCTCTGTTCTCCAATGTTGACCCTGAAACACTAAAAACACATCAAGATATCTCAAAAATATAATATTTAAGCTCAAATACTTGTACTAACCCATAAAACAATTTAAACACAAATAATTAACAAACTAACATAATTATAACCTAAACACATACTAACTGATTGAATTTATAGCTAAACATATATTAAACTATAGCTTAAAATATGATGCAATTTACACTTATCAGTACCTAGCACGTCTAAGAATTTAGTTTCGTGATCCAAAATTGACAGAGCTGGATATTTATCTAAATTTGGTAGTGGTAGTTTCTTTTTGTAAAGACATAAGCACATGATTAGTAATGATGTATTGTGTGATGGTATATATAAATTAAACCTTGATGTTATCTGTACTGAAAATTTATTGGCTTTGAATCCCAATATTGATATCAAACATAATTTGATTAGTGAAAAACTTGTTTACTTATGGTATATTTGTTTAGGACACATTTCTAAAGAATTACTTCAAAGATTAGTAAAAAAAATTAAATGCTTCCTGAATTGGATTTTATTGATCTTAACATATGTGTGGATTCTATTGAAGGCAAACAAACAAAATATACATTAAAGAAAGGATCCATAAGAAGCAATCATCTTCTTGAAATAATTTATACTAATATGTGTGACCATTTGACATGCATGCTTTCAATTATTATAGATGTTTATTCATGTTGTGGATATGTCTATTTGCTAAATGATAAATCTCATATTGTGAACACCTTAGAGGTTTATATTAATGAGGTTAAAAGGCAATTAGATAAAAAAAGTTGAAAGTACTCAAGTTTGATAGAGGCGATAAATATTATTCTAAGTATGATGAAAGTGGTCAAAATCCTAGTCCTTTTGCTAAATTCCTTGAAAGACATAGCATGTGTGCATAATACACAATGCTAGGCACACCATAACAACATGTTGTGTCAGAAAGGCGGAATAAAACTTTGTTAGGTATGCCTATAGGTATGATGTGTAATTCATCTTTACCCATATCTTTGTAGACATATGCACTAAAAATGCCATGTATTTGGTGAATAGGGTTCCTATTAAGGCAGTTCCAAATACACCTTTTAAAAAGTAGACTGGTAGGAAACCTAGTTTAAGACACATGCATGATTAGAGTTGCCAAGTAGAAATTTGGTATTATAATCCATATAAAAAATAGATCGAAGAATAATTAATATCTATTTCATTTGTTGTCTAGAGAAGTCTAAAGGGTATATATTTATTTTCCTAGCTATACTACAAGAATTATGGAAACTAGAAATGTCAGGTTCATTCATCATAATGAAACTAGTGGAAGTGAAACACCACATAAAGTGGATTTTCAAGAAATGGGATAACAAGTCACTAAGGCTGTGTAAGTGCTTGTGGCTTGCACATCTACTCAAGTTGTCATTCCATAAATTATTGACTTGCCTAATAATCATAAAGAACAACAAATTAATGAGCCCACTATTCATAATAAAATTGAATATGAAGTGAATGAACCTATAGTAGAAGAACCACAAAAATAGCATTGAGAAGGTCTCAAAGACAAAAAAGACTAACTATTTTTTATAACTATGTGGTATATCTACACGAGTTAAGAAAATGAATAAGGAATTAAGAATGACCCTCTGACCTTTTTATAAGCCATAACTAGTGAAAATTTTGATAAGTGGTTAAACACTATGAAAGATGAGTTGTAAGGGGATCTTTAAGTGGTTCAATGCCATGAAAGATGAGTTCAAGTCTAGGACCTCATGGAATTACTAGAAGGCTATAAGAGAATCAGTTGTAAGGGGGTCTTTAAGTGGTTAAATGTCATGAAAGTTGAGTTAAAGTCTAGGACCTTTTGGATTTGCCAGAGGGCTGTAAGAGAATTATTTGTAAGGTGGTCTTTAAGACCAAATGTAATTCTCTTAATATCCTAGAACATTATAAGGCTAGGCTAGTTGCTAAAAGATATACTCAAAATGATGACATTGATTGTAAGAAGACTTTCTCACCAATCTCTAAGAAGGATTCACTTAGAATTATTATAGCTTTAGTGGTTCATTATAATCTAAAGTTACACCAAATAGATGTGAAAACTACCTTTTTAAATATGGATTTAGAGGAAGAAGTTTACATACACTAACCAATAGGGTTTATAAAGACTGAAAAGGAACATATGGTGTGTAAACGAAAGAAGTCAATATACAAATTTAAACAAGCTTCCTAACAAAGGTACCTTAAGTTTAATGATATCATTATTTCCTTTAGATTAAAGGAAAACATCGTTGATCAGTATATATAAGTGAGGGTTAGTAGGAGTAAGTTTATTTTTCTGCTTCTGAATGTTGATGATATCTTACTTGTAGCTAATGATCTTAATCTGTTAAGTGAAAATAAGAAATTTCTCTTTAGTCATTTTAAAATCAAAGATATGGGTGAGGCAATATTTGTGAGTTTATTTTAGAAAGCATATATTAATAAATTGTTAGGGAGATTTAGGCTTGACAAATGTTTAACATAACCAGTCTTAATTTAAAAAAGGGACAAGTTTAGCCTTATGCAATTTCTAAAAAGTGACTTAGAATGAAATTAAATCGAATTAATTCCATATGCATCTGTAATTTGGAGCCTAATGTATACTTAGACATGTATGAGAGTAAACATAAGTTTTGTAGTGGGATTTTAGGGAGATACTAGAGTAATCCTAGTATAGATCACTGGAAAGCTATAAAGAAAGTCTTGAGATATTTCCAAGGAACTAAAGAACTGATGCTGACTTTTAAGAGATATGATCACCTTGAGGTAGTTAGATACTCAAATTTAGACTTTGTTGGCTATGTAGATACAAGAAAATCTACTTTTGAATGCATTCATTCTTATGGAAGAGTGCAAAGCAGTTTATAAGTGTTGCATCTCTAATGGCTGAGTTTGTGGCATACTTTGAGGTCATCATTCAGGCTAAATGGCTGAAAAACTTTATTTAAGGGCTTAGTATTATCAATAGTATAGTCAAGCCATTGAAAAATTGTTGTGATAATTCTGAAACAATTTTCGTCTCTGAGAATGACAAGTATTCAAAGGCACTGAACACATAGAACTAAAATACTTTACCGTTAAGGAGGAGGTTCAGAAACGTTGAGTGTCAATAAAACATATTAGCTCCAATCTTATTTTAACTAACCCTTTAACAAAGGGTTACAACCCAAAATATTTTATGGTTTTGTAAAGAATATGGGCATTATGATGGCTATTTGATAGTACTATTGTATGGACTCTTATTATATATTCAACACTCTTTGTGCATTAATAAATGTATTGTTTATAAAGTTCTTGTTTTCTTTTTTATATATTTAATTGCAATATATGATATTGAAAATAGAATTAAATGATAAATCTCATTATGTATTTCCCATTTATAATCATATTGTATATATATGATAACTATTGTACATTACGATTGTTTAAATTATTAATTTAATAGACTGCATAAAGTCACATGAGTCAAGTAGGAGAATGTTATAAATAACTCCTTTAAGTGACTCAAGTGTTAAAAGACAGTTAAAGGATTGGTCCCATTATGATGGGGAGTGTTAAAATTGACTGATAGTTGTTAGTTTACTCAAGAGATTAAAGTTATGTCTCTGCCTAATAATAAGTTTTAATTTCTCTCAAAACACCATTGCAAAAGAAAGATAGAAAAATCAAAACATATTGAAAAAAAGAGATTATTGATAATCATTTCCCCATAATTGAGTTATGAATAAAGATGGTATTCGTAACTCTGCCTTATATTTTTATTTTAAAAAATGAATAAGAAATTTTATTATTAATAGTCACGCTATAGCAAAAGAAAATTACAAAGGTACACCAATCATCAAGTTACAAAGGATTTGCCTATCTAAGCACTAAATAGTGGACTAGCTTAGAATTGTAAAGGGAGCTTTAAAATACTATCCGTAAAGGTTCCATCATGTTTTCATAAACGGGGAGATTAAATTGTCAACTCCCCTGGCTAAAAGAATTGCTTAGATCCAGTTCAGGATCTTGTTCGCTAAATGATACTTATCTTCAAAAACTTTTTAATAAATTTGATAATTCTTCTCTTTCCTTATCATATATTAGAATAAAATTATATTCATGATAGAATATTTGTGAGTTCAATAAAGTTTTTTGTGAAAATTATGCTTACATCTTTACTCCCGTGCACTATAAGAGAAGTTGAAATTAGTGATGGAAATTTACCTATAGTAAAGAAACCGTAGGCAATTACTGACAAAAATAGTATAGACGTTGGTAATGTCGTTTAGAAATATTATTTTAGCGACGGTAGAATTTTTCGTCGCTAAATTCGGAAGAAATGATTTAGCGATGGATATTATTGTCGGTAATTTCATTAGTAAAAGGCGTTGTCATTCGTTGGCTTTTAACTATAAGAAAACCACGTTTTGGTGAACTTAAAACGTTGAAACCTTGACCAACAAAATGACGTCATCTAGGCTTAACAAAACAAAGTCGTTTAGGATTTAATCAAACTTCGTCGGTTTGTACTGAAGATTTAAATGTTTATAACTTAAACAAACAACGTCGTTTGGTTTAAAACCAAACGCCGTTGTTTACTGACTGAAGATTTAAACGTTTATAACTTAACCAAACGACATTGTTTTTCAGTTAAAGGTTTAAACGTTTATAACTTAACCAAAACGAAGTCATTTGGTTTAAAACCAAATGTTGTCATTTTGGTTAAGAAGGTTTAAACGTTTATAACTTAACCAAAACAACATTGTTTGGTTTAAAACCAAACGACTTCATTCTGGTTCTGTTTTAAACGAAACCCGAAGCCCTCCCCCATTGTGCCTGCTGCTTCGTCTTCCTCCTCCTCCATCTGTCACCTCCGTCTTCCATCACCATCATGTGGAGCCATGTTATTACCGTAGAGCTCGTGCATCTCCGACGTCGTCTTCTCTGACATTTTAAACTCAAGATATTCTCCTCTTCTTCGTCCTCTCCTCTTCTCTATACGATGAGAGGTACGTGGTTGAATTTTTTGGTTGATATGGAGTTTGTTTTTGGTTTTTGTTGTTAATTACTGATTGTTAATGATGGGTTGTGTATTTGTTAGAGAATGATGGAAAAAGGTTGAGAATTTGTCTTAAATTAGGGATGAATTGGTTAATGCATACCAAATGTTTGATAAAATACACTCCTTTGATATAAAAAAAAAAAGTTGATTTGAAGTCATTTCAGTTGTTCCCCCAAGTTTGTTTGGAGATTACTAGGTTTTCTTTAAAATTCTAAAAAAATTTCCTCTTGATAATTAAAAGAATTTATATATAAAGGATTTTATATATAATGCCCTACATGTAAAATATTATCAAATGATTAAGTCCTTATTTATGTAAATGACCAAGATTAGGTGTAATAAAAATTACAATTATTGTTACATAAAGAATAACTTCATTCTTTCTTACTCTCTTACTCTACTTGACTTGGAAACTTCAACTCTTAAGTCTTTTCATAGATAAAACACACTCTTTTAATAATTTGATTTAAAATAATTTAAAATTTTTCTAAAAGTTCTTTTAAGATTAATTTTTTTAATTTCAAAACAAGTTTTATCTTGATTATGAAAGGACTATTGCCTTATGTTCTGCATATAAATGGTTATGTAATGATTGAACTTTTAATTTATTTAAATTATCAAGACAAGGTTACTATAAAATTATAATAATTGTTACACATGCAAATTATTCATTCTTTCATTTGATTAAGTATTAGAAATATTAAGCTACCAATTAAGCGATTATCTATATCAATTTTATATTTTCAATGAAAAAATAAGGAGTGAAGTGATTTATTGTAAATAGCATTAACTATTAAAAAAATTAGATTGAGATATTAATCTAAAAAATGATAATATGAACCAAAGTTCCATCCTTTAACAGAAATAAAATTGGAATTAGAAAATTACTTAATAATATTACCTTTATTGTAAAATAAAATAAAAAGATATACTATGTTAATATGAACAATTAAATGAGCGGCGTATGTTTTGCTAAATGATAGGACATATTTTTTTGTGCCATATCATTTGGCTTAGGTTGCAATATATTTTTCATGATAAAAACTTTAATATTCTTTTGAATTAGTAAACTAACATTAATTATTAATTGTTCACATCTAATATGTCGTTTAAGTACAATATGAAACAATAATGTTAGACTAAGTAAGGTTCTAACATCTAGTTTTAATTATTGAAAAATATATTGTGATTAATAATTTTACTTCAATATGATATTAGTAGCTTTATTATAATGAAATCAAGAAATTATAATCATGATTAAGAAATATCATATATTAGAATAAAATTATAATCATGATAGAATATTTGTGAGTTCAATAAATTTTTTTTGTGAAAATTAGACTTACATCTTTACTCCCATAGTAGGTTGGATCATTTCTAGGGGAGAAGCAAGCCATAGATAATTACAAGAAGTTCCTGATTGCTGCTTATAAGTCAAATGTTCATGAAGGGTTTGTCTCAAGATTAGGCTTTGGTTTGGTTATGTCGGCAGCTTTTTGTACATATTCGTTTGCAACATGGTTTGGTGCAAAGATGATACTAGAAAAAGAATAAAGTAGTGGTGAAATGCTTAACGTGATTCGTGCTATGTTGACAGGATCCCTGTGAGTTCCATTATAACAAGAAAAATACTTGAACATCCATCTAAAACTACTTATTCTAAATTCTTGTGATAGTTGATTTTGTGATTTGGCATATTTACTTTTAGATTCTTACTAACATTTTAGGGCTCTAGGTCAGGCATCTCCCTGTATGAATGCCTTTGCTATAGGTAAAGTTGCAGCATATAAGATGTTTAAGAAGATCAACAGAAAACTAGAGATAAATGCTTATGACATAGATAGAAAGATACTGGATGACATCCATGGAGATATAGAACTAAGGAATGTATAGTTTGCTTATCCAGCTAGACTTGATGAACTAATATTTTATGGGTTTTCTCTTTCCATCCTAAAAGGCACAATTGTTGCTTTGGTTGGTCTAAGTGGAAGTGGGAAGTCATATGTCATTAGTTTGATAGAGAGATTTTACAATCCACAGGTTAGTGAAGTTCTAATAGATGGCATTAATATCAAAGAATTTTGAAAAACCCAAAAGGGGTAGTAGTTTCACAAACTTTCCAATTTTACCGTAGACATCTCTTGCACAAAAAAAATAAAAGCAATCAAAAAATGAAATATTAAAAGGCATCATAAATTTACTAACGCATTTCGACACACCTTGCTTACATCTACGGGGCCCTCACTCAGCTTAATACTTTCACAGAAGTACAGTAGATTTACCCAAGGCTTTACTAAGTCAACACTACTCAATCATTGACACTAACTCTCAACCTCACTTCCCGTGAAAGAATTTCACACCCAATAATACAACCGACTCATGTTAACCTCAACAGAGGATTTTCTCAATCAATATTTTAACAAAAGAATAATAAACAAATAACTTAAGTGATCAATCAACTAAGAGCAAAACAATATTACACTTGATATAAAATAGAAAAACAACTTTCCAAAAGGTTCAGCTCCACTGAAATAAATCTAAAAGTTGTTCACACACAAGTTCAACCGTGAGCCACTCCACAAGGATGACAGTCTAACGTGAGCAATCTCCACACGATCAATACAGAGCCATGAGTCACTCCAGAGAAATCAAAAGACCCAGTCATGAGTTACTCCAAGCCATCAACAGAAAGGTTTTCACACCCACATCTAAAACATACCCACGACAAATCTAAATATGGAACATATGCACGACTTTTGATACAACCACTATATCATTGATTTTCTGCACTTGGCTATACCTTTTAAAAATTCCAACAACATTATCCTGTTGGTTATAAGACTCCCACGCAAGATGCACTTCTTCTTTGCAGAAACTTCAACATCCAAGCCACGTGTATCAATTGATGAACCAATAAAGTAAGTTACGAATGCAACTCCAATTCAAAATATAGTTCTACATTATGCCAAAAATCCATCATACCTCTTCTCAACATACACATCTATTTAAGATAGGATTCCATAACATCTAGAAGATTATCCAAATAGCTTTTTGAATATAAGTCAAACAAGGATTATTAGTTAGCTATCATCATACAATTAATATCTTATAGGTCCAATTAATAAAGAATGTCAAAACTAATTACTTCCATATATAACATATATCCTAACAATCTTCCCCTTTTTGGAATTGTTTGCCACAAATATGAAATTCCTCCTAAATAACATAATCGGACATATAAATATCAAATTAACAATTTATATGACAAATACTTCCCTTTAATCAAACATCAAGTTCCAAAGAACATCAAGTTTATCCAATCATCTAAATTTCTCCCCCTTGGGACAAAAAGATGCTAAAAAGCACGACGAATAATCACGCATATACCTTGAAATCTCCCCCTAACTGGAACATTCACCATAAACAATCTTATGTCTCCCCCTTGGGGCAAAACAATATCAAAAAGCATAATCATAATAATCAATAATAGGTGCAGCGAAAGAATCATAAGCACGCCAAGAAGATAAATTACCACCATTCAAAACATTGAGAGATATGCCAATACCTGAGAGAGATCCATACTGATGAGAGAGCTGAAGAGTCTTCAGTGGAGCCAAATAAAAGTCATAATACAAACTACTAAAAGGATGGAATGACAATGGCAACATAAAAACTAAAGAAAAAATCTCTCTTTTTTTACGTTTCATTTTTTTTAAAACAACACAAAAAATACTTCAAAAATGTAAAGTACACAATCCCTGTGACCCTCGAAGAAATTCAAACATGGCCTTATTCCTCATCATATTATCTTTGTCATCAGTTTCTTCTTCTGAAGTAACTGTCTGACCATTTCTTTAAAAGCAGTAACTAACTATGAATCTGTACAATTTCTTGTTTTTCCTTCACTATGTTTTTGTGCCTGCAATTGACCTTTTCAATCAAAATGTGCTTCAGTATCATAGGCTGCTACTGGAAAGTTAATTGAGACTATCTAGATTTTCAGTTTTGACCCCTTTGAAACATTATTTGTAACATCTTGTAGCATCTTGGCCTTATGTGCCTAATAACTCCGTAAAAATGACACGTAGGTACAAATCTTCGATTCTTTCTCGACGTTTCTTCTTCTCGTACATGTCTGGATATATCATTTTTCACCTCATTCACTTTAGAGCACTCACTCTTATAGCCAATGCCTTGAAGATCCCATTTAACCTTACCAATTTCCATTAACTTTTCTAGTTTTTCTGTGCCTCCTTCTCAATCCCTTTTTGTTATTTACCAATTTTATTCTAGCTTCGCTAAGCTCATCTAATGTAGACATCAACTTTTTCTCTAGATCTTAAATGATGTTCTTCATTGAAGTGTTTTCCTCCTTTAACTTATCATTTTTCTTACATGTTTAGACCCATTTACCATACATTAACTCATAGGCTTCATAAATACCATCCTTTTTATCATCTGAAGTACTGTCATCACTATCATAACCTGAGATTGAGCTTTGAGCTTTGAGCTGAATCGTCTGTGTTTTTCCTGAAATTTCCCGATTTACTCACTTTTTTGTCTTCAGTTACTTCCTTCTTGGTTACTACTAAACAAGTAACTGGACTTTTGTTATACAAAGTAACTAACACAACATTATTCAATTCTTCCTCTTCACCTCCAGATTCGTTATCACTCCAAGTGCTCGTATAGGATTTCCCTTTTCTCTTCTTCAAGATGTTAGCACACTCTGCTTGAACATATCCAAAGCCTTGACACTCATGGCATTGAATTCTCTTTACCTTTCTTTCTCCCTTTTGAGCTTTTGCTTGGTGTTTGAAGTTGTTGTTTGATGAGATCCCATTGTTTTGCCTAAACTTGGGCCTATCCTTTTCCACTCTCTTCAACCACTTACTGAACTCTCGTGTTAATAGCTTCATATCCTTACTCTCTTCGGATTCATCTTTTATATCATTCATACCTTTTCTAGTTTCAACATGTAGTGCTAATCCTTTCCTTATTTCTTATTTACCCCTTAAAAGATTCATTTCGAAATTTGTAACAATTCCAATTACCTTCTCCAATGACAGATCATTAATGTCATGGGTCTCCTCTATTGCTGCAATTTTCGAAATAAATCTCGGAGGTAATGATCTCAATGTCTTCTTCACTAGTTTCAAATTGGAATATTCCTTCCCAAGTTCATGTGCCTAATTCACTATATCTCGCAATCATTCATGAAAATCTCTAATAGTCTCATTTTTCATCCATCTTCAGTTCTTTAAACCTCACAGCTAACATTTGTAGTTTTGACGCTATCATAAATTTAGGCCCTTCATGAATAGTCTGCAAAGTATCCCATGCTTCTTTAGCTGATTCACAGATTGATATCATTGAGAAGCATCCTTTATCAATAGCACTAAAAATTGCATGCAATTCTTGTGAGTTGCCAATTGCTCTTTCTTCTTCGGCTCTTATCCATTCAGATGGATCTTTTAGAACTGTCTCTCCCTTATCTATAGTAATCATCGGAAGTGTCCAGCTATGTAACACCGAGTTTCATGCTCTTATTCCCTATGCCTGAATAAAGACTCTTATCTGTGATTTCCATGCAGCGTAAATAGAATCGTCAAACAGAAGTGGCCTAATAATTGATGCTCCTTCTCTTATGGCCATAACTGCGAAACTCGGATCTGCACCAACTTACTACCAAGTTCTGAATTGGTAACCTTTCTCTTATACCAATTGACAAACATGAAGGGATAGTAGTTTCACAAACTTTTCAATTTTACCGTGAACATCTTTAGCACAATCAAAAACAAAAGTAATCATAAAACAAAATAATGAAAAGCAACAAAATTTTGGTAACATAGTTTGGCCTTGCCTACGTCTGCGAGGCCCTCAGCCAAATTAATACTTTCACTGAAGTACAATAGATTTACTCAAAGCTTTACTGGGACGACACTACTCACCCTTGACACTATCTCTTAACCTCACTTCCTGTGAAAGAATTTCAAACCCAATATCACAACTGAATCGTGTTAATCTCAACTCAGGATTTTCTCAATCAACCTTTTAATGAAAGAACAATAAACAAACAACTGAAGTGATCAATCAACTAAGAACAAAATAATAATATACTTAATATAAAAGAGAAGAACAACTTTCCGAAAGGTTCAGCTCCACTGAAATAAATTTGAAAGTTGTTCACACACAATTAGTCCAACCGTAAGCCACTCCACAAGGATGACAGCCCAACGTGAGCAATCTCCACACAATCAATACAGAGTCATGAGTCACTTCAAAGAATTCAAAAGACCCAGTTGTGAGCTACTCTAAGCCATAGACACAATGATTTTCACATCCACATCCAAAACACACCCATTAGATGTCTAATATGGAACACATGCACAACTTTTGATACAACCCATTATATCATTGATTTTCTATGCTTGGCCACACCTTTTAAAAATTCCAGCAACATTATCCTGTTGATTGTAAGACTCCCATGCAAGATGAACTTCTTCTTTGCAGAGACTTCAACATCCAAGCCACGTGTCTCAATTGATGAACTAATAAAATAAGTTATGAATGCAACTCCAATTTAAAATAGAGTTCTACATTATCCCAAAAATATATCATACCTCTTCTCAAGATACACATTTATTCAAGATAGAATTCCATAACATCTAGAACATTATCCAAAATAGCTTTTTAAATCCAAGTCAAACAAGGATTATTAGTTAGCTATCATCATCCAATTAATATCTTATAGGTCCAATCAAAAAAGAATGCCAAGACTAATTACTTAGATATGTAACATATATCTTAACAAATTTCATCTTAGGTGGATCAGCTAGAAAATTGGTCTTCTTAGTTAGCAACCAATGCTGTTCACATCAAGCATCAAAGAGAATATATCTACCTGTTCACATTAGGGCTGTCTTGGAACTTTCTGATGTGTTCCGCAAGTTCACGGGTCTCAAGTAGTATAGTATAATATCGTCCAACAGGGAGTAATTGTGTAAGTACTAGGCTTGGATCACTCAATTAATTGGAC
>JANSVA010000006.1:3439094-3450544 GCA_025504915.1 Erythroxylum reticulatum
GTGATGAGACTATCATTGACACTAGAATAGAACATCCATATGAGTGTTTCATAGTAGGTCAATCCAATGTACTTACTACGCTTAGTAATCATCCACATGTTAACTTTAAACAACTCATGTCTATAGTTTATGAGATCTATTGCTTGATCCAATCAAGGAGTATAACATGTGCTAGTCTATCCAGATTAATGATATCCCATCTCATTAATACTATGACTAGGGAAAGTTTAGATACTAACATAATTAAACATGATAGGAATCTCATTATCATGATCTCATCATGATTCCTTCTATACTATGTTTTTCTATCAAGGACATCATTAAATCAATTTAAGATCAACATCAAATTCGTAAATGTGTGGACATCGAAATAATGAAAAATTCCTTTACTAATCATAAAATGATTTGTACAATAATTCCAAATGTGATTGCCTTTAGAGCACTTCTCCAATAGTGAAATTTAACATGAATGATGTATTAAAGAATCCAAAGGATAGTATCTCATTCAAGATAATTGATGTGTTCGAATCTTCTAAAGATAAAAGGACGAAGAGCAGATGACAACAGACATTGAGTTTGAAGAAGCTATGAAAGTCTCTATTCATAAAGCGGATGAAGCAGAGGAGACAAAGGTGATTAAGGAAGAAAGAGAGCAAATCACCTTTTTAAAGGACAAACTATTGGATTCGATGGAATATTCAAGAAGTTTTGTTATTCCCTATTTTATTGACAACTTGTTAATGAAAAAGACATTACTAAAATTAATTGGTTTTTTCAACTTTATCAATATTGCCCTTCTGATTATTTTGTAATTTGTAGCTTATTTACAAGCTACAAAACTAATGTTGAACGAAAAATATGGAAGCAAGCCGCTCATAATTTATCCCAGCTAAGTTTCCAACGATAAAGCATCGAGTTATCAACGCTAAATGAAGATTTGCATAGGAGGCAACCTATGGATTATTAATTCCATGTTATTTCCTTTGATTTTTAGATAGTTTGAATTTCGTAGTTAGGTTATTTCATTTCCAAATAAGGTCAGGAAGGCGTAAGACTTTGACTTGAGTTAGATGATCAAAGAAGTAGCAAAAGAGAGGTGAAAGAGCTATAAAGAGTTAGGAAGTGATCTCGGAAATGTGTAGAAGAAAAAGAAGAAAAAATCAAAAATTGATGATCGTGGTCTGCGATAGGGTAAAATTGTACACTTGAATTTCAGTTTAATTTTTTACCATTTACCCTTCCTTCACCTATATATTCATTTCTTACTTCATTTTTTAACTCACTTTCATTTTTACTTTGTCCCTATAAGTTAGAACCTCCAAACACTCTCACTTCTCTCTAACCAAATTCCAAACTTCCACTTTATTCCAATTTTCACCTATTTGCAATCCAGTATGCCACGTATCAAGCAATCAGCAACGTATGACTAATCATTAGGACAAAATCAAATCTCAAAATGAGGGCGAAGGAATAGCATGAAAAATTTTAAAGCACCCTTCCCAATCTACACAAAGGAGGAAGGTATTCGTTTCCAATCCCTTAATGCTAAACAAATAGTAGTCCTAAAATATTTTGATTTTGATACACTTAATAGGCTAAAACTGCGAGATAGGGTAGAGAATCTAGCAAAAAGAATTTAGTTGGCGAAGTTTATACACACTTCCAATATCCTGTCTACCCTGAGCTCACTTTTGAATTCTTCACTTCCCTATATTACGAGCCTAATAACTTTAAAGAATTGTAGGTTAGGTTGTAGGAACAAAATTATGAGCTAAACACTGAAATCATGTACGATGTTTATGGGTTTCCCAAGTATTCCATTATGCATGATTATTTTTATGCTTCTCGCTATTGGAATGAGCTCACCAGGTTAGAGCAAGTCGATGCTAAAAATTCTCACAACAACATCATAAGAACTTATGAGCTCTTGTTATTGCATAAATTCATATGTCAAATGGTTTTTGACAAATCAGAAACCAATAAGTGCTCAATAAATGAACTTGTTCTGTTGTGGTGCATGGATCACAACATCCTAGTGTGCAACTCCACATACGTGCTAAATGTTATTATTGTGACTTTAAGCAAGAGGAGAAAAAATTAGGTATGGGGTACTTGGTTTCCATCGTTACTGAGTGTTATGGCATGGATCGTAGTGGTTTATCCATCCACCTCCTAGATTTTCTAAATCACCATCATTTGTGGTGTGCTAAAATCCTTCAGTCCCATAACATGGAACTTCGGGGCATCAACCAAAGACTCATGTGAAGATTAGGTCTAGTCAAGTGAGTTCTAGCATAATGCAGCCTCAGCAGGCAGAAGAAGACTCGATTAGTGAGGAGTCCGAAGAGGAAGAAGACACAGAGGAGCCTGATTGGAAGAAAGTGTTCGATACAATATTTGCCAACATTAAGGTAATTATATATACACTTGTGGAAAACTCTAAAAGGATGAAGGAGATGGCCCGAACACAACAACATTAGAGTTGGGATATATGTCATATCCATCATTACTTCAAGGCTCAAGGCATTCAATTGCCACTTTTGACACCATCCTCACCTCCATAACCGTGAGGCTTTGTTTCTAACCTTTCTCTTTTAAATTTAGTCTTTATTTTATTATTGTTTTACTTTAATTTATGTTTCTTCTTTCCATGCATGCTTGTTTGCCTACTTCTCACATTAAGGGCAATGTGTTATTCAAGTTTGGGGAGGCTTATCTGTTTTACTTTGAATGTGAATTTTGCATATTGTTATGTTAGTGTGTTTAGGTTGCATATTGTGAATTGTCTGAATGTGTAATACCTTAGATGGAATGAAATCGATTTAATTTTGAACATAATCTATTAAGTTATGAAGATTCACTAGGTTGTGAAATTAGCGATGCGGATTTTTTGGCTAAATATGCAAGTTAATTAGGATTTAGTGTTAGTTTGTCACCCTCTAAATTGTCACATTTATTCATAATTTTATGTCTTTTGACTAAAGTATCTTTGCTAGTATTTTTTTCATAAAAACGAGTAGCTAAAGCAATAAAATAGGCATTAAATAAAAAAATGTTTGTTTGTTAATTTTAAATAATTAATTATTCTGCTAGCTTTCAGGTTATAAATAAAGGTAGTAGCCAGTTGAGAATGTGATGTAGCCGAGTAACCGAATCGACACGCATCACAAATACATACCTTCGAGTCAAAAGGCTATAATGACATTCCAACCAAGCAGCTTAATAAAAACGTGACTTAGTCAAGTAACCGGATCAACATTCATCACCAATGTTTGCCTCCGTGTAAAAGACTAAGTCTTCGTCCACAAAAAGTAAATAAATGAAAAATGCAAAATGATTTCTAATAAAAGCTACCAAACTTGTAAGTAGCTTGACTTTTCATGAAAACATATTTAGGAGGAGTTACAAAGATTGAAGGACCAAATAATTATTAATGTGTGTGTACAATTGAAAAGAATGAATAACTTAACATTTAGGTTTTGATTAAATATCTATATTTAGTCCAAAGTTCGTAGACACAGATTTTATAAATTAATAATTTGGAGCAGCTTGAATGATTGTATTTTGAAGTTAAATCTTTTCATGAAGCTAAAGCCATTGTCTCATTATTGCATTGTGTGCTTTGTGAGTTTTGTGTGTTTCTTGTTTTGTTTGCTTGAGAACAAGAAGAAGTTTAAGTATGGAGATGTTGATAAGTGTAAATTGAATCATGGTTTAGGGTTTAATTTGATATGTGTTTAGCTATTAACTCAATCATTTAGTATGTATTTAGGTTAGAACTATGTTAGTTTGTTAATTATTTATATTTTGAGTGTTTTATGGGTTAGTACAAGTCTTTAAGCTTAAATTTCATGTTTTTGAGGTACTTTGATGTGTTTGCTAGTGTTTCATGGTCAACATCAAATAACGCAAAAATTCTGGACACATTCGGGTCGAAACAATAGGCCACGATCGTCACAGAAGCACCAGAGTTAGCCTATGATCATGGCATGTATGCCACGATCATGACAGAAGTTCAAGAAATGGCCCACGATCATGGCTTGCACTGAGCAGATGCGCAGACATTCAAAAACGTCAAGTTTAGAGGGATTTTTTAGACCTTTTGGACCGCAAAAAACCTTAGGACTACTCAAAACATAGGAGAATGTAAAAAGAATAAGAAAAAGAGAAAGTGAAGCTTTTGCATAAACCACCTTGAGAAACCCTAGAGAAAATTCATCGAGAGACTGAGGAAGAGAACAAGGAAGAGAGAAGAGGAGAAGAAGCTGACTCGATATATTTCCCAGATTAGGAGTTTCTCAACATCGCTACCTCCCATCATCCGTTCAAATTGTATTTCTTATTTAATTTCAATTTTATTATTTTATGGAAATAGAATAAATGGAAATAGAATAAATAGTTGATGATAGTATTTAGAATGCTGATGATGTTCTAAACTCACCTTCGAGATTTTACTCTTAAATTAATGAAATCTGATTGTTTATATGTTTGTTAAATTTGTTGTGATTTAATTCTGTGATTATATAATTTGATAATAAACTGGGAGGGTGAATCGAATGAAAAAATGATCAAATTGGGCTAATGAGAGTTAGGTGATTTAATAGAAATTAGAATTAAATGAAATCGGTAAATTGTGTGAAGAGAGATCTTTCATAGGTTTCTGGTAGTTTATTAGAGAACTTCAGAACTAATTAGGATTTTGGATAGGTTATAAATTGAAAGATTACAATCTTTATAATCTGATTAGGGTTTTTGATTTAGGGTTACTGGTTATAACTCAAGAGAGTGTAATCAACCTTAGGATCGTCTAGAACTAACAATCCAGTAATTCTTAAGTAGTTTGGTTAGCATTAAGGATAAGTAAAATTTTCTTTCTCTCAATTAGTAATTTCCATAGGTTGATTCTTGGGTGTGTTGCAATTGCTTAGTAATTAGTATTTCTATGATTGATTCTTAATTTAATTTGATTGAATTGAATTGAATTTTTGTTTTGGTTAGTTGCATCTTGAATTTTTTGTATTTGTTTTTTATCTTAGATTTGAGGATTAGATTATCCCTCCTCGTGGGAACGACACCTTAAGTACTATGCTAAAGAACCATATGCTTGCAAATTATAGATGGTTATTTATTAAAACTTACACACAACCAACACCCAATCATGAGCTCAAATTAAGAAATGGCTCTGGAATTGACAGAGATCACAAAGTATGTGAAAATGCTAACTATGAGACAATCCCAAGACGCTCTGAATTATAAGATATGTGGTATCTGTGGAACTTTTGGTCATAGAGCTAATGTTTGTTCATATTCTTTTGAATCTTTTATAGGCAAAAAAGAAAAATCAAATTCACTTAATGGTTTTTAGTTGAGGGTGTGTAATGATCCATATTCAAACATCTATAACCCTAGTTGAAGAAATCGACCCAATTTCTCTTGGAAGTCCAGCAATCCACCAGTGCAACCCCAACCACCATATCAAAATTTTCAAAGGAAGAATCAGTTCCAAGGGCAATCTTTAAGTTAAAACATACCAAGAAAGCCTTCTTTGGAGGAAAGCTTAAATGTGTTCATTCAAGCGATAACTCAAAATCAAGAGATGAATAATAAGATATTCGATTCACTGGATGCTTCTATGAAGAGGGTTAAGACTCAAGCGGGTCAAATCACTACTCAAACACAAGGCAATCAAAAACTAAAGTTGCCCAGTCAACTCGAACAAGCCAGGATGTTATGATTCTTAGAAGTGGTAAGGTGATTGATAATCATGTTGAGATTCCTTCTAACATGTCTGATGTAGGTAATCACGAAGAGGAGAGCCTCGTCAAACAGAAAGATGGGGAAAATGAGGAAATCAATGGGAATGACTCTTCAATTCACATTCAGGGATGTAAAAAACTAAGGCATATAGCCAAATTTAATAAAGGACCAAGACTACATAGGGCGACCGCCAATTCCATATCTAAACTCCCTTAAAGACTCGAAACAAGATGAGCAATTTTTTGATCTATATAATATGCGTTTTAAAGTTAATATTAATTTTCAATTGTTAGATATGATCATGAACATTCCATCCTATGTAAAGTTCTTTAAGGAACTAAACACTAAAAAATGAAAGTTTGCACCATATGAGAAGGTGATAGTTTTAGAAGTAGTAAGTGCAGTCCTTCGGTAGTAATTACCTCCCAAATTGAAAGATCCAGGGAGTTTCATCATAAAGATATCAATGAGTAATGGTGAGGAGGGGGTTTAAAGGTATGTTTGACCTAGGAGCAAGCATAAACCTAATGCCTCATTCTATTTATGTCAAATTGGAACTAGGACAATTAAGACCTACAAACATGTGCTTGCAATTAGCAGATAGGTCAATTCATTATCCGAAAGGAATAATGGAAGATGTGTTAGTGAAGGTTGGAAGATTGATTGTACTCATAGACTTTGTGGTTTAGATATGGGGGAAATAAAGGAGCAAAAGAAGGAGCACAACATACTCCTTGAGAGACCTTTTATAGCCACCACCAACACTTTGATTGATGTGAAGAATGGGAAATTGACCATGATTGTCTTAAGAGAAACATTAGTATTTTCACTCTTTAAAGTTAAACCTATCCCTACTACTATTGTTTATAAGGAGTGTTCTCTTGTTAATCAGAATAATGTTGCAGATTTTGATTTTGCCTTCTAGGAAGAAGAAATAAGGGAGTTAGATTTGGTTAAAGAATTTGATGAGTACTACAAGTTGCTAAATGGTGTCAGAAGAGGAGAGTTTGGCAAATTCTTAGAGACAGCCTCCAATGAAGAGAATAATGTAACACCACTAAAAGTAGAGCTGAAGGAGTTACCTGAAAATTTGAAGTACGTTTTTTTAGGTGAAAGGGAAACGTATTTGTCCATTCTTACATCTATTTTAGATGGATCAAGAGGAAAGAACTTTGAGTGAGATGAAAAGATTCAAAAAGGCCATAGGATGGAGTTTTAGCGACATTAAAGGAATTAGTCCCTCCATGTGCATGTATAAGATTATCCTAGAAGAGGGGACTAAACCAATAAGAAAGACAGACCAAAAAAGACTCAATCCTAATATGTGGGAGGTAGTTAAGAAGGAAGTTTTGAAACTACTTGATTAGGGAGTGATTTATCCAATTATGGATAGTGAGTGAGTGAGCCCAGTGTATGCAGTTTAGAAAAAATCTGGCATTACTATTATTTAAAATGATAAGAATGAGTTAGTGCCTACTAAGACTGCCACTGGATGGAGAATGTGTATTGATTACAGGAAACTGAATGTGGTGACCAAAAAGGACCATTTTCCTCTCCATTTATTAATCAAATGTTGGATAAACTTTATGGATATGGGTTTTATCACTTTCTTGATGGTCTTTCAGGTTATCACTAGATACTAATTGCTCCTGAGGACTAAGCAAAGATGACATTCACTTTTCAATTTGGGACATTTGCTTTTAGGAGGATGCCATTCGAGCTATGTAACGCACCTGTAACATTTCAAAGGTGCATGTTTTCCATTTTCTGACATGATGGAGGACTTTATCAAGGTATTTATGGATAATTTCTCACTCTTTGATACCTCTTTTGATAATTTCATGAATAAGCTAACTGGTGTGCTTGAAAGATATATTGAATAAATGCAACTTGACTTTAAGTTGGGAAAATATTCATTTTATGATTAAACAAGGAACAATCCTAAGTCATGTTGTATTGAAAAGGGGAATTAAGGTTGATGAGGCTAAAATTGAAGTTATAGAAAAATTTCCACCACCCACTTATATTAAAAGTACTAGAAGTTTTCTCGGATATGCTGGATTTTATAAGAGGTTTATTAAATATTTTTTCTAAGATAAGTCATCCTTTACGCCAACTGTTAACAAAAGATGTCCATTTTGATTTTAGTGAGGAATGCCTTAGTGCCTTTAATGTTTTTAAAGAAAAACTGATTTTTTCACTGATTGATGTGGCTCTTGATTGATCTTTACCTTTTAAAATTATATGTGATGCTTCTGATTTTATTGTGGGAGTTGTTTTGGGTCAAAAAGTTAAGAAATCTTTTCGCTTAATTTATTAAGCTAGCTTAACATTGAGTGATGCATAACTAAATTACACAACCACTAAGAAAGAATTGTTGCCTATGATTCTTTCATTGGAAAATTTTACATCTTATTTGTTCAAAGATCATAATCCATTTTGATCATGTAGCTCTTAGATATCCTTTAACCAAAACACATGCAAAATCGTTGTTAATTAAATAGATTTTGTTGTTACAAGATTTTGATATGGAGATAAAAGATAAAATAGGGACTGATAATGTTGTTGCGGATCATTTGTCTAGAGTAACTCCTAACTTGGAAACTCTTGAACAATAAAAGAAGTATGCAATTGTTGAGAACTTTCTTGATGAGCAGTCAAGTGCTTTGGTATAATGACTATGTGAATTATATTGCATGTGGTATTTTAAGACCTAACATGACTTCTTAGTAAAGGAAAAGATTCCTTCACTTAAGCAAGTATTACTTTTGGGATGATCCATACTTCTACCAGATTTGGAAGGATGAAATCATTCGAAGGTATGCTCCAGAGGATGAGCTAGTAAGTGTCTTGACCTTTTGCATAAACTCCACTACGAATGTCATTTTAGGTGGTAAAAATTCACTTCTAAAATTCTTCAAAGCAATTTGTATTAGCCCACCTTGTTTAAGAATGCTCATTTATTCATCTTGAAATGTGATAGATGCCAACTAATTAGAAATATAAGAAGAAGAAATGAAATGCCTCTAACTAACTAATTAACTGTTGAATTATTCGATGTTTGGGGTATCAATTTTATAAGTCCATTTCCTAAATCTTGTGGATTTGAATATATACTTATTGCAGTTGATTATTTTTCTAAATGGGTAGAAGCAATACCCATTCGAACTAATGATGCTAATGTTGTTGCTAAATTTATTAAGGAAGATATTTTAAGCAGGTTCGAGATTCTGCTCGGAATCATAAGCGATGGAGGAAGTCATTTCTGCAATAAGCTTTTTAAGAAGTTGATGAAGAAATATGTCATAACTCGCAAGGTGGTGACTCCTTACCATCCACAAACTTCTAGATAAGTGGAAACCAATAACAAATAGATTAAGGTGATTTTGGAGAAGAATGTGTGCTAATCATGGAAGGATTGATCAACAACGTTAAATGATCTGCTATGAGCATATTTCACGACTTACAAAACTATTTTAGGAATGAGCCCTTATTGGTTTGTTTTCAGGAAGGTCTATCATTTACCAGTCGAGGTTGAGCATAAGGCACTGTGAGCAATCAAGATGGTGAATGTGAATTTGGATGAAGGAGGATGGGGGCATTTGCTACAAATTTCATAATCGAATAAACTCTGAAGTGAGGCTTACAAGAATTCCAAAATTTACAAGGAAAGAACAAAATGCCTTCATGATAAGGGTCTTGCAGGTAAGTTCCTCATACCTGGAATGAAATTTTTGTTACATAATTCTCAGTTGTACTTGTTTCCAAGCAACTTGAAATCAAGGTGGAATTGGCCACTTAATGTAATCAAGGTATTTCCATATGGAGCCATGGAATTAGAGAACCTGCGAACAAAGGAAACCTTTAAGGTGAATAGCCATCAAGTGAAACCATATTTGGAAGGAACAATTGAGAAGAAAAACATAGAATCCGTCAATTTAAGTGATCCGCTTCAAGCATGACTATTTGGGTTGTCCGACTACAAGACATTAAAAAAGCGCTTAATGGGAGGCAACCTATATAATTTTTATATAGTTTTTCTTTTATTCCTGTTACCCCCTTGCAGCCGCCGCTCTTAGCCCAGACCATCCCTTATAGTCGCCACCATACTCCTCACTTAGACATGTGGCCACTGTCGCACCGCACTCCTCACCCAAACGTACAACCACCATCCCACTCCTCACCTAACAATGCACACCTATATGTCACCCATTACAGCCGCCGCACTCAGCACCAACGCATGCCTATGTGCACTGCCAACCCAGAAGAAGCACATCCACATCACCTCTATTAACATAGCCAGGTATGCCTCCAAGAATGAGACAACTTAGAGTTTACTCCTCTCTACCACATCATCAACCGTTCCCAAATTCAGTTATCCCATGCCTTAACTTTTAATCTACAGATCACTAGCAAAGGATATGTCTTTATTAAAGATCATCAAATTATTCCAAATAGGTATTTAGATTCTTAAGCACTTATTCAATTGGGAATATTTGATTCAGTCCATGAGTTGTCGTGAAATGTAGGTTGGGAAAATTTTTCTAAATTTAGAAAAAAAATCTTATGTGGAATTGACATTAGAGTTTTTGACCATTTTAGAAGTAGTCTGTCAAACTACTACTAGGGACACTGTGGGTAGTCTTAAATTTAGATTGACAAATGCACATCATGTGTTTACTTTAGAAGTGTTGAATGTTAGTTTTGGCTTTCCGAATAGTGATTTATATGAATATCATGAGGATTTTATGCCTAGCGAATTTTGGTCCCAAGTGACCATTTTTAGCAAAGTGTTTTACCCCAGTCGGTCTAAATCATCTACCATCGTGGACCATGCCCTTTGCTATCTCGATATTTTTTTTAACATTTATACTATTCGATAGAGGAGATAACAATGGGGCAATTTCCAAAATTGAATTATTTATTTTGTGGTGTATGCTACATGCTAAGCCATTTAATGTCGAGATTTTGTTAGGTATGCATTTAAATGAAGTAGCTCAATATAGTTCAAGTAAAATAGTATTTAGGGCCTTCGTGACCCAAATTGTGGAACATCTTGGCCTACTAACCTAGAGAACACCAATGTGGCTAGTTTTGGGCAACTCAACTCTTTACTTGAAATCTTTGGTGTCAATGAAGGTCATCAGGTGGCAAGGCAATCACTATGTTCTTATCCATAATGACATGGGAGAAGCTTCGAGTAGGAAGCAAGTTCAAATTGCAGAAGTGGAAGTTGCACAAGAAGATGATGTTCCACTACTCGAAGCTATGCATCTGACTTCTCCATCTACTTCTGTGGAGTACCAATCATTGCTAAACTAATTGATAACATTTGAATGAACAAAAAATGAGAGGCTCCACAACATTGAGGCTAGCTTGGCGAAGATCAGAAACTTTATGGACAATTTAATGCTTGCTTTGGACAGCCTCCACGCCCATCTTAGTATTGTATTTCTATCCTTGTTCTTTTTATTAATTTTTATTTCTTGTTTTAATTTCTTTTAGTTTCAATCTTTGTCTTTGTTTATGTTCTTTTGCATCTTAGATGCCTCTTTTATTTTCTCATCACATTGGGGATGCTATGATATTTAAGTGTGGGGGGAGTGTAACATCCCTTCACCGATGGGAAGGGTAAAATAGTAAATCGAAACGGGTTATGAGTGTGTAAACTCATCTCGGCACGAGCAAGCATG
>JANSVA010000006.1:3453924-3473720 GCA_025504915.1 Erythroxylum reticulatum
GTGCAAATATTCACGATTTATTATTCATGTGCATATATGAATGCATGAATATATCAGGAACACTTCTAAACATAGCAATGGAGGGTGGGATATGCATATACATATTAAAATAATAAAAATAAACATGAAATATAATAATAAAATAATTACATGCGTAATAAATAAAATATAAAAATAAGTAATAAAATAAATAATATGATAAAAATAAAACAAGGTAAAGATTAAAATAAAAATAAAAAATAAGTAAATAAGTAAATAAATACATACACAAGAAAGAAGAAAAGTAAATAAATAAATTAAATAGGTCATTATAAGAAAATATTTAGGTTAAGAAAGGAAATATTTAGGTTAATAACTAAGAAAGAAGTACTATATATTTAAATGTTTAAGCTAAATATAAGTCATAAGATTCAAAGGAAAATATTAAAAGACCTATAAGAAGGACAAGAATCTCTGTATATGAGATCCTTTATCTGTACTTTAGTATGCCAAACTTTCTATTGATGGTCATGCTTTCGGTAAGTTTCAACAGAGTCATATCATTATTGATCATCTCCCTCCAATTTTTCTTAGGCCTTCTTTTTTCTTCTTACAGTCTCTAAATACAATCTTCTTGCATTTTCTTACTAGAGTGTTAGGTGTCTCCTCTTAATATGTCTAAATTATATAAGCCTTGTCTCTCTTGGTTTTTCATTAATATCAGTCACCTTTAATTTGTCTCTTATTACATCCATAACCTCATTTCTTATAGTAAGGTTATACATCCAATAGAACATCCTCATACCATTGTTATTAGCTTCTAACTAGGCACCTATTTAATGGGCTAACACTTCGTCCCATAAAGCCTGGCCGACCTAATCACTAAACAATATAATTTATCTTTGAGTTTGAGTGGTATCTTCTTTTCATATAAAACTTCCGACACACTTCTCCATTTATGCCACCTTAATCTAATACGGTGAATTATGTATTTATGGATATCTCAATTACTTTGGATGATAAATCCTAGATACTTAAAATACTCGTTTTATGGTATAACTTTTGAATTAAACTTTAGCTCCACATCAATAGACACCCTATGATCTGAAAAGTTACACTTTAAGTACTCATTCTTAGTCTTGTTCAATTTAAAGCCCTTCGATTCTAACGTATCCTTCCAAAGTTTTAACTTGATATTGACATCCTCTTTTGTCTCATCCACCAAAACAATATCATCAACAAAACAACATACACCAAGACACATCTCTTGTGAGCTCATTCATCACTATTGCAAAAGGGTTCAATGAGAAGCCTTGGTATAACCTAATATCAATAGCAAAATACTCTGTATCTCCTTATATTGTCCTGACTTTAGTCATTATACCTTCAAACATATCCCTAATAACTCATATATAAGTCGTAGGAACTCCCTTAATTTCTAAACATCTCCATATGATTTCCATAGGTATCTTATCATATGCTTTCTTTAAATCAATAAAAATCAAATGTAGCTTACTTTGTCTTTCCTTGCATTATTCCATTAATCTTCTAAAAGGATGGAAAGCTTTTATCATGAACATTCCTGACATGAAGCCAAACTCGTTCTCCAAGATAGGAGCATCCTTCCTCACTGTCTTCTCAATCATCTTCTTTTATAACTTCATGATGTGACTACGTAATTTGATGCCTTTATAGTTGTTACAACTTTGGATGTTCCATTTTGTTTTTATATAGAAGAATTAGCATATTAAGTCTCCACTTATTTGAAATTTTGGCAGACTTAAAGTTCACATTAAAAAGCTTAGTTAGCCAAGTAAGACTCTCTTTGCCTAGGCTATTCCACATCTTTATGAGTATCTCATCAGGCCCTACTGCCTTTCCACTCTTCATCTCCCTCAAAGTTTTTTTAATTTCTTCCCTTAATCTGTTGGCAACAAGTAAAGTTACGATACCTTTTAGTCATGCTAAGATCACCTAAAGAGATATTATCTTTTATGCCTTCATTAAAAAGATTATAAAAGTATCTCTGTCATCATTTATTGTTATTATTTTTAGCCACGAGCACCCACCCTGCTTCATTTTTTATACAACAAACTTGAACTAAGCCTTTTGTTTTTTGTTCCCCAGCTCTCGCCAACTTAAAAGCATCCTTTTCTCCATCTTTAATTTCAATCATTTGTATAATTTCTCATAAGTTTTGCTTTTAGCTTATGAGATTATTTTCTTTGCCTTTTTCTTTATCAGTTTATCACTTTCTCTATTAAATACTCTCTCTACTTCTATGGTGCTATCCAATAGAGCTTTATATACACCCATCTTGATCCCAATCTTTTCTCGTACATCTTTATTCCACCATCAAGACTTCATCTTACTACCCCTAGGCAATTTAGAAACATCAAAAATCTCTTTAGTTGCATTTCTTAAAAAAGTTGTTACATTTTCGCACAGCTCGTTACCATATCCTTCCAATTTCCATTCTTCTCCATATATTTTACTCTCTCCTTAAGTTGTTTCATTGTATCCCCTTTTAGATTCTACCATTTGACTATGGTAAATCTTCTAGGACTTCTTTTATTCCTCCAACCTTTAATTATAAGATCCAAAACCAACTATTTGGTACAAAGTTTCTTCCAATGTTAAGATTGGAACTATTATGAAATAATTGTATTTTATGAGATACACTAAGGTTAAGAGAGTGAGAGGATATATCATCAATATAGCTCATTTATAGAGTAAACTCAATAACTTAAATATAGTCATCATTAATACTTGTATTATTCACTAGGTTCTGAATACTTTTCCATCAAACTTTGATATTCTTGTTACTAGTTACAATTCATGTGATGAAAACTGAGACGTTAATTACCTTATTATACACTATGTAGCAAAGGAAGAAAAACTAAAGAACATAATACAAAAACAATACAATCATCATTAATAACCACTAAACCAAAACTTATCGCTAATCCTAGAAAACCAAAAGTTAAAGCTCTTAGAGATCCTCCATTTTAAGAATCAGGACAAATGAGTGGCGTGAGGAATCTTGGGGATATCATGTAGAATATGAAGCTTCTTTTGCAAAAATAAAGGATGTAAAAGTAGGACTGTATAAATTATAAGGCTAGAGAAAAATAGGAACAATCAAGTAACTTTTTTGTTTTTGTAATTTATGAATTTAATGTTGTTATAGTCACATCAAGTAATTAATGGCTAGATAATGGAGCTTCTAATTATGTTACTTTCATGGTGTAAGAGTTCATATCTAAAGATGAGTCAAAAGTAATGGTTAGCAATGATAAATAAGTTGATATAGATTTGATGGGTTTTAGATAAAGAAAAAATAGTTTTGTAATAGAAAAATTTTAGTGTACAATTATTTTTTAATACAAAACTTATTAGTACAATCTTTTTACAATATGGTTCACATAAAATATGCTTAACTCGTGATGAAATATATGCTTCTTTGTATATTGTTTAAAAGATTGTTAGTAAAATGTCTTTGACAAAGAAAAAAAATCCTATATGTTATGGCATAAAAGATTAGTTCATATCTTTAGAGAAATAGTTGAAAGGTTGATAGCGATAATATTCTTTCAAATTTTGATTTTAGTGATCTAGAGATGATTATTGCATAGGCAAGTTGAACAAAATAAAACAAAGTTAACATGTAATTCCATTTTTGTGTAAATTATTAATACTAATATATGTGACCCTTATTCACAAACCATCTGTACTTCCATATACTTTCTAACTTTTATTAATGATTATTCTTGACATAGATACGTGTTATTGATTAATTTGAAGGTCTTGATAGGTTTAGGATCTTTAAAAATGAAGATGAAAATCAATTGAAAAAATAATAAAAATTGTCAAACTTGCCTACAAAGGTGAATATTATGGCAAATGTGGGATTTTCAAAAAATAAAAATGTATATTTATTAAATACATAGAAACTTGTGAAGTAGTAACAAAATCTGATACGTTAAAGAGAATTGCACCTTAAAAGATATGATGATAAACATGTAAAATAAGACTAGCCTTCCAAAGTACCTTTAAGGCTATTAAGACTATTTGTATATCTCAAACAAAGTCCTAATCAAACAAGTGCCTACATACCTTTTGAGCTATGAAAATATTAGAAACCTAGTCTCATTCGTTTCCAAATTTTGAGTTATCCTACTAAGGTATATTCGTATCATTTTTATGAAAATAAATTGTATTCTTGTTTCATTAAAGAGATATATTAGGGTCAGGAAGTCTGCTATCTCATCTGATTATATAGTTTTTTTGTAAGAATGAGTATAATATTGGACATATTGTTGATCTAATTATTTTTTAGATATTGTTTTTATTCCTCATACAATTTTATGGTGGGATATAATGAAAGATATAATGCAGTTAATGAAGCATAATCAAGTATAGAAAATTGTTCTTTTACATCAAAATGGTAAACTTTTTGGATGTAAATAGGTTTATAGGATTAGAAAGGACTCTTAAGGTGAGTTTAAGCAATTAAAGATAGGTTGATTGTCAGATGTTTTACTAAAAAATAAGGAATAGGCTTTAATATCACTTTATCTCCTATATCTTTCAAAGAGATATTTTGAGTGAAAATGATAGTAGTAATTCTTTATGATATGGAGCTACATAAGATGAATGTTAAAGTTGTTGGCCTAAATGGAGACCTTTTTGGTAATATTAATATGGTACAGTCTAAAGTGTTTTAAGAGGATGATGACAATTATTATATTTATAAATTGAGAAAATCATTATGTGAATTAAAACAAGCTTCTTATTAGTAGTACCTCAAATTTGATGAGGTGATCACCTTATTTGACTTTCTGAAAAATAAAATAAAAAATGACAGATTTTTGTACTACAAGTTCAAGGGGTGCAAGGTCATCTTTTCTACTTTTACTCGTAAATGATTTCTTACTTATATCAAGTGAATTGTTCATGTTGTATGAGGTTAAGCACTTGTTGTCCAAGCAATTAGCCCCTAAAGATCTTGGTGAAACATCTTTTATCCTTAATACTCATATTTATATGTCAAATATTGAAATTTGTTAAGTCGCTTTTAGAGAGCTTACATTAAGCTTGTGTTATAAATGTTTAGTAATGAAATAACTCAAAAAGAAATTATCTCAGACGCCATGTTGAAATAATAATGTTAAAAGAGGGGCCATTAGAATGTTTCATATTCTAGTTCAATCAGTAGTTTGATATATGGTTAGGTTTGTACTATATTGAACATTGTATTTGTTGTTGGATTATTGTGTAGATAATTATCTAACCTAATTATAGACCATTGAAATGTAGTTAAATGGATTTTGTGATATTTTAAAAGAAAAATGAATTATGCGTTATCATATAGGAAAATTGAAAAATTAGATCTAATTAGGTATATAGATTGAGAAATTAGACATGAATGGCTATACATATTTTGATTTTCCTATGTGTCTAGATGATAGAAATCCCTATTAAATTACATTTTTATGTTAGCAGATGGAGTTGTTTCATGGAAAAATGTTATAGAAAAGTGTTAAACAGATACTTGTGGCCTTTTCTACTATGCATATTAAGATGTATGTTATAGTCTTGTTTTACAGGTAATTTGATTAATAAATTTAATTTTTTAATTTTATATGATTGATTAAGTTGATAGATCTATCGGATTATATTGTGATACTCTTTCTACAATATTGTTGGATTATAATAGTAAAAATATCATATTGTATAACAATTTAAACATTAAATATTTGACAAGAAGGGAACTTATCAGAAAAGATGAAATAACAATAGACCATATTTAACTAAGTATATATTGATTGATACTTTAACTAAAGGATTTCGCCTTACTATTTTTGATAAACATGTTTGCAATATAAGTATTTTGAAGTCTTTTGATATTGTCAGTGAAATATGATAGTATATTTGCTCGAGGTACAATTTTCTTCTCATGTATAGGTAATTTGAATCATACATATTATTTTATATTTTTATAATGTAAGTAAAAATTTTAAGATTTGTATTAATCTTAAGCATATAGTTGATCACTGAAATATTTACAATTTAACCTTAACCATATATCTTATAACATATTTAACTATCTCAAGCCACATATGAGTTTTAAAAGACATAAAGAGATATAAATTTTAATGTCACAAAGGGTTTTTTTAATGTAGTAAAACAATATGAGAAAACATATTTCTTTATTGCAATTTATCATAAAATTCAAAGAATCTATATTGATAAATAAAACATTGTACATTGTTGTTTATTAGGCATACTATCGTTGAACTTGGTTAAGTTCATTTCTACTAGGCATCTTGAACTTGGTTAAGCAAATTATACAAATATCCAAATTTCTTTTACCTGTTAAAAAGTTTATACATTAAAAAGATACAAAAAGATCTAGTTCACTTTGATTGTAACAACTTTGATAAATGATAATCGAAAGTTTCAATAACTTGTTTAAAAATCACGAGCTTTCTTAAAGTTTCTAATTTTTTAATAAAATACAAAACCTTTACGTTTTTATTTTTATTTTTATTTATATAAATTCATAATTGATCTTATTAAAATTGGATTCATTTTAATGAAACATATTGTGAATCTTTTTGGGTTAAAAACTTAAGTGTTAAATTCGAAATTTAGATTTGTTATTTAAGATGTAGTTTTCGTTACACTAATTTATTACACTATTTGGGCCCAATGGTGTATTTGAGCTGGACCTTGTAGCTGTATGTAATAAGCGTGATGCTGTCTCCAGTTATGAAACTTTCATTAAAAAAAAAAAAGAGTATAAATGTCCGAAGTGATTTCACTGATTGTATGATATCACTCTATTAATTAATTAATTGGTTATTTTTTATAAACTAATCAAATTTTATAAATTAAAATAAATTTATTATTTTTTATCAGTTTTTAATTAAAATTTGATTTTTTAATGAGTGAACACAGTTTTCTTCAATTATTTTTAAAATTTTTTAATTTTATTGAATCTTCAACTGATTTTATAACGATCCAATATGGGTTAATTTTGAAAATATCGATAATAAATTTGTAAGAAGTAAAAGATATAAAACATTTTTTTAAAAAACTTTATTCTCATTCTATCTTTTTAAATTGCTAAAAAACTATTGTAATATAAAATATTTATTAAATTTATTTCAACTTATTTTTAAGAAAAATCACTATTACATTTATAATGAGTCGATATAAATTTAGTAGAATATTCCTTTTAAATTTTGTTATCCCATAAAGTAAGATAAAATAATAATATATTTAAAGTTAGTGAAATTAATGAGGAATGTTGCGATTTTTATTGAAATAAATAATTCAGTAAGTAAGAATTTATTAACAAATTAATATATACTTAAATTATTAAAACTAATTTTATAAAATTTGAATATTTTAAGTTCAAAGTATATTTATTATTTTTATTTTAGAAACTTAAATTCAAAGTAATTATAAAAATTGAAATAATTAAATTAATTTTTATTAACAATTAATATACTAAAGGCTAAACGTAATTGTGCAGAAAAATGATCGAGAACCACCAGATCCAGGCTGAAGACGTAAATATTTCCATAACTACTAGTAATTAGTGATCTCCTTTTGATAAAAGCACTTTGTTCTTTGCTTCAACATGGATGCACATGGTAGTTGTAGCCCCATATCACAAGGAAGACAAACACTCTGGACCACTCCAATTGTAGTACCCTGTAACTTTTCTTCGCCAATGGACGATGTTCAGATTCCTTCATCCTCTTTTCAATTGTCATGAAAAAGTTCATCAACACTGTGTCCACAAAATGATTGAAGATTGGCGGAGATCTGGTAGACAATTCCCTGGAGTTTCAACAGGAGTTTGAGAAGCTGAATAAGCAGCCATCTTTGAAAAGCATCGAATAAAATGGCTTTACATGAGTAGTGTGGCCTGTTTTCCTTGGACCACTAAGAAAAGATACAAGTACCATTATTGGTGTATTTTCAACATCTGTTGCTTTCTTAGACTGTCCAGATCCATGACTTTAGGTGGAATTAGTTCCCCAGGACGAACACAATCTGATGTCTTAACTGTGCCAGTCACAGCAATGGAATCCTGCTTACTGAAGCCAGCTCAGGGTAATTCCATAAGATCATATGCATTACATAAGTCTAACGTTTAATCTCAGAATAAATGTCTCCAGTATGGCTCAGCTTCTGAAAGGAAGGGGCACACAGACCATTGAAAGATGTGTCCCGGAACAACCAATATCTCTGTGATTCCACGTGCATCCACGAAAAGGCTAGTTCCAAGCTTGAAGAGAGGATATTTTCTTACAATTACTTACAACACGACCATGTTATTATACATCGAGCTTTAACATGTGTTAAACCCTGTAACTAACACCCCCAACTCCTATAGCTGTGTACAAAACTTACACCCAAGTCCCCTGGAATCATCAAAACAAAAATTTGTAATGAAGCACAGCCTTATTGTGTGTACAGAAGGTATCTAAAACTGAACTCGTAAGGAATGATTCGGACAAACGGTGAATTAGACTCGCTTTTGGCTCTTTCCAGACACTTAATTGCTTCTTTCCCGAGTTCAGTTGGTAACTGAAGGCAGATCCAATCAAGCAATGACTCCAAATCCTTGGCAAAATCGAGTAGATACCAATCTAACAATTTTGGTATTCCAAATTTTGTGTTCGAAATTCCAATTGCAGCCTGTAAGTACTCCCTCTTTGCAACTTCAAGTTCGCTCTCCACCTGAGATGCTGTGTACACTCTTACCTTCATTACAGAAGGTCCACAAGTCAGTAATGGCATAATGTGAGCGTTACAAAATATTCCAGAACCTAGCGATCACTGGCATTGTAGTTATTGGAAAACTAGGAGAAAAAGTGCATTGGAGAGCAGATTGTAGCTTCTTTTTTCTTTTGGACTTACGCATGCAATAAAGTGATGGTGCAACGTGAATACAGACAGTATTGCATTTCATATTGGACCACTCATGAGTTTGATGCTGAGGTAAATTCGAGAACGGAACCAAACCATTTTTGTTATTTTATTTACTTACAGCAGGAGAGGACCAGCTTCCACACGACAGGGCAAATGTCACTAAAGGTTCAGATAACTCCAATCCAAATTTGCTCCTCGCTGTCATTTCTTCATTTTTAGCACCTTTAGAAAAAGTCTGATGGAATTCCAATGGTAAATATCTAACTGAAAAAGATAAGAGAACTTGCAAAGAAGCTCAAATGGTCACCACACCACTTACATATTTTGAGTGATAAGGCAGTCTGAGAATGAAATGCTCAATGGTTATTGCATTTAACAAGTGTCCACCGACATTTATTGTTGCCTGAGAAATGAAACTGTGAAAATAAATGACAACACTTTGGAAATACAAGAGAAATTCCCAAATGATACAGACCTTCCTCATCAGTACAACAATCATCTCTGGACTCTCTGGTACGCCATGCTCTAGAAATGCCTGAAACAGTTAATAATACAATAAGTGGTTCTTTCTCTTGATGCCGAAGACAAAATCCAAGTATACAGCATTTATATTTTCAACAAAAATGGATAGATTAGAAGCCGCATGACTTGCAAAAGTTAGCTTCACATACATTCATCATGCAGGAATTGTAAACGTTTATCCAGAATGAAAGCTTCTCTTGCTGAGTGAGATTTTCTAGGTTGACAGTGGCAAGTTTCCCAAGCAAAAGTCTGCAAATTCAATAAGAAATCACTTTATACTCATTATACCGTGAAGGGGATGAACAAAAATAGTTCAAGACTTCAAGTACATCGAAGGACTTACTTTAGTCTGTGAAGTAGAAACAAAGAATTCGATGTTCTGCTAGTATTGATTGTGTGAGCTTCTACTACAAATAGGTTCTTATATGGACCAACATCTCTCTTCCCATATTCTGAGCATACTCCGTAAGGATCTCGAAACTCAGGTTCTGCCCCATTGTCTCCAGACACTAAAGTTGATAGGAAAGGTAAACTATCCGCAGTATGCCTACTCTTCATTGAGCTCATCCTTGAAAGGATGCTGGACAAGCATCTTACAATATCCTCAGATATCTTATTTGGGTTGTCACCTCCGGACGGCTTTTCTTCTGATTTACTAAGGCTACTTGCATCTGCATTTTCTTGATCTAGCTGGACAAGTACGTAAGTCTCATTAATTTGGTGTAAATTAATTGAATAGAGCTTAACAAATAATTGATGAATTATAAACCTGTAAGTTTCGACGGACTAAAAGCTTCTCTGACGATCTATTTTCAAGGGAAGGCCTTTTCTGTGGCGTTCTGATCACCTGGGCTTTATGGACTATTGATCCTTTCTTGGTCTTCACAGAATTGTTACACAATTGGTTCTCCTTCCCTTGTCCATCATCTACGAATAAAATGAAGATAGGCAAAAGGATCAGGGGGGAAAATGTGATTGATTGTATAATGCAGTGATCGTGTCAAAATGCAGCTTACCAGAAGGTGATGACAAATGCCTTATGGGTGTGGCAGAGTCTCCTGATTTTCGTGTTAAGGACTTATTTTCCGGTTTGGCGTGTTTGTTTGGATGCAAGTTATATAAATCTCCAGAACTCTCATTGTTCCTCTTGGAGCTTGAAATGTACACGGCCTCTTGGTACAGATCCTGCCTGAAATGCACAACCTGTTCTTCGAGTCGGACAACCTCTTCTTCCAGAACAGCCACCTCTGCTAGAAGCTCTAGTGTCTGCAGAAGTTACAACAGGAGTTATTATCCTGTTCCAATCTCAGAATATTATCTGGAATTAGAATGTCTTATATTTCCCCTCGCATCTTCTCAGCTAGAAATGTTGTTCCATAATCATCGTCTAAATTTCTTCATTCCTTAATTACTGACAGAAAAAGAAAGACAAAAAAGAAACGCTATAGTAGATAAGGATTTCTAGTTACTGACAGCAGAAGGGAGGTATGAAGGAAGGCGAGGCAGAGATCCCAAAGGCCTTGTGAAAGCTCTCTCCAGAGCTCTGTGAACATTCTCTTCATGCCTAAGCTTCCTTTTCAGTTTGTCAACCTGAAACATCACAATGTAAGATCTAACAATTAGTAAAAGAAATGGTAGAGGAAGTGGACAAAGGTACCAATGACCATACATCTTGCTCCAATGCCATTTTCTTCTGTCTGATTGAGGTTCGTTGATTTTTGGCTGATTTTGTAGCTTCATTTGATCTGCTCCGCTGCATTTCCACTTTCTCCTTCAAGGACCAATGAAATTTTTATTGAAACAACAGAACCATCAACGTTCTGAGTTGAATTATAACAAAAATACCATGCAGAGAAGAGACTGGCGTACATGAAAGCTCCTTTATTATCATTTTAAACAAGAGAAAAAGATGAAGAAAGTGGTGATTTCAGAGATATTTCGCTGAAAGCAAGAATTTACAGGCTCTACTAGAAATCTCTCTTGAAATATGGCAGGAAGGCGACAACTTTCAATTTTAATAGAAAATCCATTCTCGATTGTCATTAAGAAAAGTCCTCTTCAGCAGAATTTTCCGGGAACTTTCAGTTTCTGGATCCAGTTCACTGAAACTGAAGTCACCGTTTCTGGACAAAACTACAAACTCAAAACCTGGAAAACATAAACGTCATAGTATGGAGACGCTGCCCACATAACAAACCGTTCCCCAAAACAAGCACTGAGTGATCAGTCGACCCTGGTAGAGAACTAGAGATTGATTAAAGTTGCTTACTTTTTCATGCTTCAATGGAGCTCTAATGGGCTGAAGCCTAGTCCTCACACTGGAATTCATCTTCTACAATCACCGCTCTCTCCGAGGCAGCAAATCTAACATAGGGAGAACCCCAGTTTTAGAAACAACATCGACAAAGAGACAACCAAAAGAACAGAGCCTGAAAGCACTGATTATATTGAACGTCATCATCATTTATAAAACAAGCAGATTAATATATACCTTTACAGAAAGTTCATTCCTTTGGAAATGCACACGAGTCACTTAACCCTTTAAGTCCTCGATTAATGTGAAGCAAATTTACCAACACCCCAAAAAATGAAACAGTCCTCTGATCATTTATATATCTGCATCTGGATATATACGCAGGACGAGACAGAGACGGTGAGAGAGACAGATTTTACTACTATATCCTATAATGCTAAGCTGGAACACAACTTGCAAAGAAAAAGAGAGATGGTGGATTTGGATAACTGCGTAATGAGACAGTGAAAGGTGAAATGGGAAGGTAAGGTTTTGGTATCTAAATGCTACACTTTCACGCTCTGCGCTGATCTGCTCGGTGGCGTTCCTGCGTCATCATGAAATAACGTGCGCCCACCATTTCTTAACATACTTGAGTTTTGGACATGACCACCGTGTTTTCTTAACTCGTCATTCCCACAATGCCCCTATATCATCACTGTCTCTGCCTTTCCAATGTCCATAATATCTCTTAGAAACCAGTTTTGACTCCGGAAAATGAACAGAGCAGTGGATTGATACCGGAACAAGATTGGCTGGATTTGGATGTGGACTTGTGGTTATGAAGGTAATGTGGGGGTTGTGGGTACATATTAGTTAAAGAGTTATTGTTAGTTCTTAGTGCTGGTTTTGAGAGCCAAAAGCTGCACCAATCACATGTTTGCCAACTAATTGTTTCCCAATAAAAATTACCGAGTCTCATTAGGGAGTTACAATGTTTCAACACTGTAGGAGGCAGATGGATGCAGGATTATGAGTACACGAAATTATAATATAACAACAGATATTCCAAAGAATGTATAATGGTCCATTCCTTTTATGGGATAGACATTTGCTCTCACGTTTCATCTAAATGGAAACTCCATTGCTGTGTACAAATGATATGGCCTATTTCCCCAAGTCTTTAGTAATCATTTCTTGGTTTTCACCCAATTCTTGGTTTCAGCAATCCTTTGGAACTTTTGTTTCTTTTGGGAGGCTGTAGATTATGTTAGGAAATGCAATTATTCGCAACATCGATTCAAGCTTGACAAGTTGAAGGTTAATGATTATCAATCTTATTAGAACCAATCAATAACTTACCTAAATAAATCCAACATTTTTGATTCAGTAGAGGGTTTCTTTAATGAAAGTTAAGGTTTAAATCTTAAATTCAATTTTACTTCAAAATATTATAATATTTAAAATATTTAATTAAAAATCTTAAAGGAACTGATAAATGTATTAAAATAAACATTTAAAACGACGACGTGAAGGAGCTTCACACATTTCTTAATTCATTTTGTTGACGGCAACCCTCTGATTCTCTTTTCCAGTGACGTGAAAACAAATGATACGCACACATGGAGTGTGTGCTCAAGCTGTAAAGCTATAATGAGGGAAGGTTGAGAGATGATAGTTAAGATTGAAAGGGTTGGAGCAGCACGTGATATATGACACTTTGGTGCATTATTTAGAATGGAAGTAACAACCATTTTTATAGATTCTTCAACTTTGGTTTAGCCCACTTTTACTTCTAGCCTAATTAGAGATTAGAAACTTAACCTTATGCTTAAGGAAGTATAAATACCTTCCCAACTAAATTCACATGTGTTTACTCTTACTTGTACGAAAAGAAAGGTGCACGATATGATCCATAGGTTTTAGAAATTCTACTCTTTAAGTTATAAAAAAGAAAGGGTATTCAGTAAATTAAATATTTTAATATTATGAAACCTCAAAATATTAAATATTTTTAAATCTATTATACAGGGAGGAGGGTAGTTCAGTCTTCAGGTGGTTGGTACCTGAAAAGTGTAACGAGGACAACCCCAAAGATTGTTTAGAGAATGAAGCCAAACTTTAGCACATGTTACAATGGAAAGACGATTATAGTAATATATTTAAGGTGTAAAGTTACGTAATATCAATTCTCTCAAATTTGTGAAACTTTGGAGTATAATGAGGACGACGATGATTTAAGGTGAGCAATCAGAGAGCTGATGGTCTCAAAAGCCTATGTGAAACAACCGATGTGATGTCTAATGTCTTCGTGCACGGCAAGATGGTGAAAACCGCAAGAGACTTATTTGGTGCAAGTTGTTTACTCGTAATCATGATATACCCATTGTAGAAAACTAAAAATGCGACATTATAGCATTCTTAGTGCCATAATTACTAAAGAAAACTATAGATAAAGACATTGATTTATGTTTTAGAATATGAAGTTACTGATAAAAACACTTAACTATTTGTCAAATAAAAATATAATTTTAGAAAATTTTCATAGTAAAAATTAAATTAAGTAAATAAACATTAAAGTATAATTATGTCAAACTTTATATAGTAAAATATTTATTTGAATATTAAATAAAAAATTTCAATATTATTATCATTTGAAGAAACCACTCGAAAAGAATAATTTTTTACTGTAATAAATAGTCAAATACAATAAATAATTATGTAAATTATGAGTTGACCTAAATTTAGTATATTTATAATATAGAATTTAATTAAAAAATTTAAATTTTTATGATAGAAATTCGACTCGTAAACTATTTTAAATTAATTTTTAAACTCAAATTCAATTTGTAGTTTGATTATTATAAACCAATACCTTTAATTTTTGGACTGACCCCATCAAACTATATTAGTGTTAGGTCAATTTTTATAGGTCTAAAAAATATATTATTTATTTCAAATAGATTATTTAATGAATTAATAATTTTGAATAATAATATATCAGTGTAATTTTATTTCAACTAGTGGTATTTTTCAAAAATTTTAAATAACTTATAATATGATTGGATATGTTCATCCCTCTTTATGGTAAATGTCCATTTTGAAGCCCTGTCTATCTTAACATTTTGAAATATTTACAATGAACCATAATATTTTTAAAATATTTAAAATAAACTCTAAATGGAAGAAAAATTTTACGGAATTAACTTTTTATCAATTAAATATTACATTCATACTGACGTGACATTACTTTTTATTTTTAAAAAAATAAAGTGAGTCTCACTTATTACGTGCCGCGTAAAACCTACCATGTAAAATGTATATTTGTGAATTTTACTGTCATATTACGGTAGACCTATTTTGTATTTAAAAAATATACGATGATATGATATTTAATTGATAAATAGTTAATTTTGTTAAATTTTTTATTTATTTAAGATTTGTTTCCATCATTTTGAAAATATTAAAGTTCAATTTGAACGGAGAGTTTAAGTTGTATTGAGGTTTAAATTACACTTTTGTAACTTTTAATATCTTTATCGTTTCCCCTATTAAGATTCTAAAGAAAAGCAGCACCTATAGCAAAAGTCATTTCTCAATCTTCTATTAGAACTTGCCATTTATATTTATTTCCGTCCATCGTTTGTCTGCATCTGTAAGTGTATATGGGACAGAACTTGTCCTCCATTAATGAAAGTTGGATCTGAACACAGAGCTAATGGGACAACAAGTGCCAGTTTCAATGGTTTTTTCGACAAGAATATGCTTTTTAATTTCCAAGAAGTAAGCAAAAAGAAAGAAAATTAGGACGGTGGCATTGATCTTATACAAGACTCATTTATTTAAACCTTTTATTGTTTTCTTTTCACATTTTTTAAATGAAATATATACCCAAGATTGTTGGGATTCTTCCTCTACCCCATTTAATTAATGCTTCTTTGACTAAGAATAAAAAGAATAAGGTTCAAGGAAATGATTGTTGCTAGTAATAGGACAAGATCTGCTTAAAACCCAATTTCCTGTCACACAGCTAGCTGATCACCCTTGTCCTGGCAGATGAAATGTCAATCTTCAATGCACTGATTTAAGTCAGATTAAAATTTATCTTGACCTTCATGTATACATATTTTATGGGTTGATTGCATTGTTTTGTATTATCATCTGAGTAGTATGTAATTGTTGAAAAGAGTTTCGACCTTTAGATGGTGCTACTCAGCTTCCTAGAAGTGTTAAGTGCTAGTAACAAATACGGGCAAAGGCAATTTATATTTTACGAGGACTCATTCTTTATATTTATAAAGAACAAAAAGAGATAAAATAGGTGTCTTTCTTTTTACTTGGACTTATAAAACTTTAATAAGTGAAAGTTCAGTTCAGTTCAGTTCTGGATCACTTGAGAAGGAGAAAGATGCATGATCACTTGAAAATGCAATGTTACTTTGCGAAAACATTTCACTAATTACTTGGTCCAAAAGCCAGTAGTATTGTCCATGCAGCAATTTCGCCCCACATGTGAAAGCATTAACTAAGACTCGGTTTCTTAGCTTTTTAAATGACAAATGGACAAGAAAACTTATTTTTGGTGTCAGCCCCTTGAAGGATTCGTATGGCTTCATTGAACATTTCTCGAGTCAGTAAGGATTTTGCAGGCTGAGGCAAATCAAAAGCACCATTTATACACAAGATCTGCGAATGAACATAGCGATAATACGTTGTTGGAGATTAGTTTCCCTCACAAAGCCGACAATTTGCTCTGTGGGTGACAGCCGATTGTGGTTGTACCCAAAGCTCCCACCTGTGAATGAGGATTGAATTTGATGATGAGAAAATTCAGCTTGTTTTGGATTGATCCACGAACATACACCATCATTTTCATTATAAAACAAGACACTCAGGTCCTACCTAGTACTTAAACCTACATCTCTTTCTTACGCGGCTGAGTGTGTGCTTTTAATTTCATACGCTATGAACAACTTAAGACAGCAACGCCTAAATAGCTCTCTCCTAAAAGGACATCTACTTTCAGCCATTTTCATTAGTTGAGAAGTCATAATACGTATCATCACTCTTATGGTTAAGATTTAATAAAGGGTACTGGTATCAAGATGTTCCATCATTTTGCTTTAATTGTAGGTAGGAATTACAGATCAAACAATTTAATAATGGGATTATAGAAACTTAATTAATTAGGCAAAAGAAGGTGGTGGCACCAGACTATGATGGCGCTCCGACTATACCCTACAAGTCATTTCTCCATTTCTTTGCTAAAATACACCTGCCATGTCCATGTCTTCCTCTAAAAGTGCACGATTTTATGTGGCGTTTGTAGCTTTTCAGTGTGGGGACTTTTGGATAATGAGTTGGAATTGATCGCCATGCCACGAGAATGATTGTACTAACCCTCCTCTTTCTCTAAAGCTCTGCTATTGCTGCCATATGATCGTCTTCTCCCTTTCTTTCTGTTCTTTTTCCACTTTTTTTTTGTCGACTTTTATTTACTTTTAACATGTTAGGTGTATGCTCTTAAGTGGTTCAGTAAAAGATGTCTCCAATCCCAAAAGCCGTACCTTAATTAACAGGATAACCTTGAAATTAAATCGGGTCTTCCCACAACTTACACGAGTAGATTCGTCTTAAGAAATCTGATCAGTTGTTTAACAACTACTGACCATGGATGAGTAAGTCAATTAAAAAATATAAGAGGAATAGTGAAGAAGACATGTGAATGGGAGCATACTAAATACAAGTAATCCAGTAGTTAAGATAGTGAAAATTCAACTACCTATTTCCAAGATATAGAATCATTCGGTCGAGCCATGAAGGTCAAAATTAACCAGTGGCATGAAGATGAAGTGGCCCTACTGATCTTCATAGACGTTGGTGGTGTCTCAATGCATGGCTTTCTGGTGCCCCAGCTTTATGTGAGCAGAGCTGGAGCATCAGGCCAAAATAATACACTTCCAATGCACTCTCGTCAGAAAAGTGGAAAAGCAGCTACTTTCAGAGGGGGAAAAAAAAAAGCTTCATTTTATCTTCAAGAAGTTGATGGTTAAAGTCGGTTAAGCTTTTGGTGGCCGGAGCTAGCTCGAGACTGTGGTAAAGATTTAGCAGTCACTGTGTTATAGAGTCCCGATGAAATCCCATTTGATGAGACGTCTACAAATCTGTATTATTGGGGAATAAAGCTAAATCATAGAGCTTGTAACTCTCCAAAATGGGCCATGCAAGCTGGTATTGTAGGTCACATGTGTTTTCCTATAGGGTAAAACAAGTTAACATGTCCCATTCTTGGGTCACTGGAAGACTTTGCTTAGCGTGTAGCCAGCTGGTCTTATTAGTCACTATCTTTCCGTTGTCATTAGACGGGGACACCATGACTTTAAACCAAAATAATAATAATTTAATAATAATCCAATGATAATCACGAAATTGGTTCTTTTGAAAAATTAATCATGTTTCTCTAACTATAACTACTCTTTACGTATTGATCAGGCAACACAATAAATGGGAAAGAACCTAAAACGGAAAAATTGAACCTGAAATTAAAACAATAAAATAAGAAATTTAAAATTTTAAAAACTTTAGTCGGACATATAACCGTCATAAAATAAGCTAACAATTGAATAAAATTAAAGAATTTAAGATATAATTGAAAAAGATTGTCCTTATCTATCAAAAAAAATTTTAACAATAAAATTATTAAGATAAATCGAACTGAAAAGTAAAAACTGAATTAAAAAAATTAAATAATTCAAAATTTTTACAGTTAAATCTATTGAATTTTTTAATAATTTGGTTATTATAGAAGAATGTGAAAGAATTGTTAAGAATGTACAATTAAAATACTTAGAATAATTGAATATCGAGTTAGTATAAGTTTGACCCTAAACTTGACTCATTAAAGATAACTATGTTTAAGTGTATAGTTCAAAAATTGTTACTGCGAACATTTTAACTGCAGCTCAGCTTTTGACTCTGTAAGATTACTAAGATATGCATTCACTAAAGATACTGAGTGGGACGAGGCCTTGCACACCAAACTAGCAACCAAGCTAGCCCAAATGTGCCATGGTCCATAAGACTTAAAATTAGCATACTCATGATTCAGAAGCATATCATACTCTTCATCATTTAAGCAGGGAAAATTTTAAATCTTCTGATAAGAATTCCAGTAAAACCATAACGTCCATAACACTTTACAAATCGTATTTTCAAAAATTAAAAATTGAACATTGGATGTTGACTTCAAATTATTCTGGATCCGACTTCTTGGCTCTGTAACCTGTTTTTTACGTTATTGTTGGAGTAATAACCAAAACTAAATGTATTTATACTTCAAAATTTAATCATTTTGCACTTGTTTAAGTTATAAGTGATTGACTAAAGCTCTAACTCACCACAAAAATGATCAGAAATCTTCTACTCCAACCACTGAGGTGAAACCGATCCGATGAATCACAGAAGAAAGGATTTGATTCATTCCGATGAAGAGAATGTTGTTGTCCAGTCTCTTAATTTTCCAACCAGGCACCCTGTGAATTCAGTTGAGCATTAAAGAAGGTGATCTGCTGTATTACAATTGGATTGGGCACAACACGTGCATGTCTTTTTGTTTTCTCAATCAAACCGCATGAGATTAAACAATTCCAGAAAGTTGAAATGTATGCCAATTTAATCATATAGATCATTGACATGTATGCCCAGTCTGCGATTATCGTAACAAGTCATAAAGTATAATGTAACTTGCAATCGCAGTTTCAAACCTTACGTATGACTAATATGATTTAGGATTGTACCTTAGAGTTAAAGTAAGTTGAGAAGAGTTCTCTTAAACAAGGATGTAGGTTCAAACCGTCCTTTTGTATGCAGTTATTTAAAATTTAGATCTAAAGTTTTGACTCCTGATTTACCTGACTTGAGCGAAAATTAGTCTGAGCATGAATGACTTAAAAATATCTTCCTATGATTGAGATTCTCCAAAGACACCTATATATAAAAAAAAAAGATTTAGGTTTGCTTCGATGTTCAAAACACAAATGCACTTCAGCTTTCTCAGCTATTCAATATGGCATTGCATAAAGAGTTGCTAAAATTGACATGAATGAGCTAG
>JANSVA010000006.1:3505498-3518779 GCA_025504915.1 Erythroxylum reticulatum
CAAGGATAAAAGCTTCATAGCCAACAGTAATAACAACTTCCAAATCCTAAACCACTCCAACCATTCCAGCTCTTGAGATATTTAGAAGAGATGCGGCTGATGAGGATCTTCTATCTCTCGGCCGAAAAGTACACTTTCCTAACCCGAACTTGGAGCCCAAAAACTGAATTTCCTATTTCAGTTGGGTCCAATATTGTAGCCTCTGAACAATTGCAAATGTGATGAACATATAGTAAAAGGTATCAGATAATTTCATGTCAAAGGGATTGCTTTTCAATTGCTTCAGGAATTTCAAACAATAATTTTTCTTTCAATCTGTACAAAGTGTAAACCTAATATGAAGAAAGGTCATTTACAAGTTGACAAGAAGAATGTGACAATGATATTACAGGGTTTCTATGTACAGTTCCCAGTGAAGCTAAATTAGTAAGTACTGTACAACAAATTCCTCTGGTTAACGTGTAAAATGAAGATGGTCGATGAACAGAGTTTTGTAGCTGAGGTAGTCTGATCAGCGAATCTAATCCTCTTCTGGAAGTGTATGGTGATTTTATTTTGTTGTCGAGGTCTAACACAAGCAGATCTAAAAGCCAGCTGTCTTGCAGGAGGCATTTATACTTGCGGACCTGGCCATCAAATCCAAGCTAATTCTACTTTTCATCTTAGAATTTTCTTTTCTTCCTTTTTTTGTGATACTGTAGCATTTAAAATGGAACATCTTTTCATGAATAACGGGCCTTCAGCATTTGCAGGAACTCCAGTGTCTTCGTATAGGATGGATCCGAGCGACTAACTGGCTTGCATGAATTTACATGATCAGTTGACTCTAATACCTGTAATAAAATTTTAACAAAAAAATAATGAAGATACATGTTAGAAAGGATAACAATGCACCAATAATAAATGAATAGAACACTCATCCCACAACATTAATTTGATTAGATCGATCTGCAAGCCATCAAGTATTTAACTCATGCACCAAATCACTATGTACATCGGAGTTTGATGGAGAAAGCCCTGCAGTAATTACACTTACCACAAGTTCACCATATCCAGGATATGCAGATTCAATGGGTACGATTTCCATCCTGAAGGCCCATCCTCCATAGCCCTCAACAAGTGGAGTGACCTTGGTCTAAGATGCAACAACAGGCAACCAATTAGGCTCATATAAAGCACATACAGAGAATCCGCGAGAGAGTGAGGAGTATAGGAGTTGGAATTCTTTTTTGGTGTGATATAAGAATGGAACTTATTTGCAAATATTTGGTTTAGTTGGAAACAAATATATTACCTCACAGAAACTTAGAACTTCAAGCAGCCTTTTCCTATGAAGGTTGCGAATAAAGTCATTCAGCTCCACAAGCCTTGGAGAACCACTTCTCAGCTCCCCGATCTAATAAAGTGAATTCAAAACATTATCAACAGTAACTAATGCATGATCCACAAGATTAACTAATATCATGAGTTCAAAACGGACAAATTAGTGTAAATTGTATACTAACTGATGGAGCAGGGCGCAAAACAAGGCCCATCCGCCAAGGCATATCTGCTAGTTTGCTGCCAAAGTGTGGACAACTATAGAACACCTAAAATCAGGGGACAGTACAAAATTTCATCAACCAACAAAGAAATCAAAACTTGCAATGTCAATGATAAAGTTCATATGTATGCTTGGCATTGCAAAATGAGCTTACAACTCCAATTGTGTTTTTCACAAGATTATCAATATTCTCCGCCTTCGCTCTGTACAGCATTTGCTTCACAACCAGACCTCCCATGCTGCAGATATAGACAAATATTACTTCAAAGGGGTCCCTTTTCAATCCAAATGTACAAAGACCAGCCTAGCCAAAGAAAGGAAGAGAATCAAAGTTGAAAATCAAGTTTCCAGTATCACTGAATACCTATCAAAACAACTATTAACTAGGCAATAGCTCTGAAACATTTAAGGCCTGCAGCAGTCAATGCATCAAAGGCGTACTTTAACATCACCTCATAAAAATGCCTCCTAAGAACTACTTAAACCTGGCAATCTTCTCAACCAAAATTGTGCACATTTGCAAACAACCTCATTTCTCCATAATATTTTCCAATCATCAATCTCAACATCCCAGTTGACAGACACCATGATGTAACAAAACGTGAACAAAGTGTAAAGCTACAGAGGCTCATCTATAATTTGATGTAAGGTACATGAATAACAGACGATAGCACCATATCATGACAAATTTTACCTGTGAGTTACAAACACAACAGGCCGATTCCCAACACCAGCAGCAACAAGTTTATCCAATATCTTTGCGCTTACTTCCTGCACAATGAGATCATAAATGTTTAGTATTTGAAATGGTCAAACATTCAGGAAAAAAATATCACAATAAGAAGTATTAAAAGCAATTAAGAAACATCAACTAGATAAGCACTAGCTTATAGAAGCAGAGACGAAATTCCTAGAAAGATGTTATATGATGCCATTTTAGTGTGCCAGTTTTACTTTTTTAATCTTTAACCTGCATCATTCTTTTATTGTCACATTTGCATGCAGGTCTATCAAAAACAGCCTTTCTACTATATAGGGATAAGGCTGCGTACTATCAGATCTCCTCAGACCTTGCTTTATTGCGGGACTTCAGACTGGGTGTGATAATGATGATGTTATATGATGCCATTTGTTGTTGGGTATTACTTAAAAAACTTGGGACACTCAGAAATTGTACAGTTAAAAAGACCAGACTTCTAGTTGCCTGTAAGTTGTCAGAGAAAGTGCCAACCTGAAGTGGAAGGCTAGCTCCAGACCATTGTGTAAGATTCGACTGCATCAGAAATTCGTTCAGGACTTGAGAATATTATCAAATAACAAATAATAAAAGATCATCTCAAATCATTAAAAACCATAGCAAACAAGAAACAATTCTATCTTCAAGGCAGTTAATTAAAACAAGCAGTTAAGATCTGCACAAAGAACAAACTACAACAAAACAAACCTTGTACTTGATGGTGAACAAACGAGCTTCAGGGAAATCCGTTGAAAGCCATTCAGCAGGCCAAAAAGTTCCTTGCTTCCCCGCTTCCTCATCTATTTTCTCCACCAAGCCAGACTTAGTTGAAGTTTTGTCATCGGCTAATCGCCAAGTCTTGTAAGGTCCACCGCGCAAACCATGGATAAAGACAATATCTAGTTGTGGAACACCTGATTCAGAATCACACTGGGATTCCCTGGCAGAAGTAGACGCGTTGCCAACATTTGAAGTTGTGGTTAGACCCTCAATATCAACAGAATCAACCCCAGATAAAAGATTATCCTTTTGACCCCTTTCACTATCTAGTGTCTCACAATGCTTCCAGTGGAGCTGCCCAGGATTGATCAAAAATATCATGTCACTATATCGAGGACAAGAGCTATTCTTGTTCGTACGTACATCAATAGTATTTCTATTTAAAGAGTCTTTCCCTGACAGTGGACTGCAGAGAACATTTAGGAACACTGCTCTAGCATAACTTTGTAGTTTATGGTCAGTGCAACCTGGGATCCTCCCACTAGCACAATCATCTAGCCATTTACACCAAATTTTGTCTGCTCGAATAACATTCTGAACTTTGGGAAGGACTGAGAGAATAGTCAACAGTCTAGCAGCATGCCTTCGTAAGTGAGCTGTGTTTGGAACATGAAGACTTGATGATTCACTACTGTCGTTATGAAAAGATTCAGCAGAAGTATTGGAAACCCCTTCTGGTGCCTCAAGGGCTATAGATGCATCGTAAGCTTCAATTGCAGCCAGTTTCTCATAGTCATCACATAAGAGAAAGCGCCTAAGCAAACACAAAACTCCAAATTCAGTTACTTTTCCTTGACATGAGGAGTCCTCCGCACAAAGTTCAGTGAGAGTTTTTAATGCCTTAAGGGTTGCTAGAGCAGAATCTGCTGCATTAGATTTAGGCATACTATCTTTCTTCAAGTTTTTAGATGTTCCAGCAAATGGCTCCAAAGAAAGAAAATCTGCCAGTGCAAATGTATCAACAGAATCAGAGGTCGCTGCCATTTGTTTCCCAGCTAGATTCACTACTGCACTTGCCAGCTGATTAGCTGCTTGTGTAGCAGAAATGATCTTGGACTGATCAATTTGAGTCTGCAAAAGTTTGCTACACCATAAGCACAAGAAAAAACATGGTTGATGACATAGTGCTAAGCACAGATGCAGAAAAATGTAGTTGACACAACCATTGTTATTATCACAGATTCTCAAAGACAAGAAATATGACCAAATTAACCAGGTTATGAACATAAAATCAGTGCTAGTACGTGTTAAATAAAATGTGAGGCCAAACATTACAACCTTCGCTTTGTCACTACTAGGCTGACTGCCTGTTTTAACAGATGAAACCTTGCTGGGACTTAAAACTTCATTAAGCAGCATAGCTAACCATCCTTGAGAAATAGGTATTGAAGTTGGGCCATGGTCCTTGAGAATGCAAGAAAGGATTTTAGCAGCTGACAACTGAATGGTGTCAGAGGAAACTTTACCACAAACCCATGGAAGTAGAATGCCAGACCACCTTTGACTTTCTTCAAGAGATATATGCATACCCCCATCCAAAAGTAACTCTAAGGCCCTCGCCAATGCTTCATGCACCTGCTTGTATTTTGTTGTCAGCTTAGCCGTTTCTCTCATCAGCTGAAGACCCTTGTCCATCACCACCTCCCGCGATTTGGAACTTCTCTCAATTGATAGCAAAAAGGGAGACAAGGCCACCTGAGCCAAAGGAATATCTTCATTTTTACTTGCCTGATATATTGTTGCAAGAAGACTGGAACTCCAATCAGAAACAGAATCACTTAAGCACAGATTACGATCCTCCAACAGCAACTGAGCAACCAAGCTCCCATGCCATTTCACAGATCTCTCAGGTGCAATCAAAGCAGTCATCACAGCTTGCCCATCAAAATCCAGTTCTTGAATGTGGCATCTATTGTCTTCAGATGTCATTGCCCAATTAGCCAACGCCCATGCTGCAAAAGGCACAGCAACATGTCGACAATGAAGATCGTCCCAAAGTCCAGGAAGCACCACAGTAGAAGATAAGCTTTCTTGTCTTAGCGAACCATCATGCTTATGAAACAAGACTGAACTTTTAGCACCAGAGTGCTCTAAATTCATAAGGGCACTAGTTCTCGAAAGCCCTACAGCGGTTGTACCTTCAAGAATTTTAATCCCAATACCCTTCACACCCTGTCCACCGTCGTCATCATCTTCATTTTCAGGCGGCTCATCCAAATGCAGCCCACCTTCCTTAATGACTTCAATGGCAGTAGCAATGTCTCTCATTGCAGCATTTCCGGGTAACAACTGGTTAAAATATTTCCTTTCTGAATTGTTGCAACTCGAAGTAACAATATCCATGATTGCATCCACAAGCATGCTCCTACCTTTCAAAGAATCAGAAATATCGAATGAACTACGTCTCGAATGCTGCTCCCACAGAAATTCAATATATTAATGACAAAAAAAAACACAAACACCCAAATACACAACCTACGACGATAACTGATGCAGCATACAGTATTCCTATTAATCACAACAAAAGGAAGGAGTCATTTTACACAAGAAACAAATCACCTTATTCTTAGGTTGACAAGAAAAAATAAACCGCAAGAGAAACGGCACCGCATGGGGCCTCCCGAGAACATCTGCGGAAACATTAGGATCCGTAATCAAGTAAGAAAGCGCTCTCGCGGCCTCGGCCTGGGTCCCACTCCCGTCGCCGCCAGCCACCGTCTCCAGCAGCCAATCCACCACCTTCCCTCCCCCCGCCCCGACGAGGGCGGCTCTACGTGCAGCATTCGCGGCCGCAATATCCGCCAGCAAAGCGGCGACTTTTAGCTCAAATCCCACCCTCACCTCGTGGTTCGCCGACGACAGCACCGAGCTCAACGACTGCCACAGAACAGAAGCGGCGACGCCGGTTTGCTTGAAGTGGTGGAAGATCCTCTTCACAGATTCGTTTGATTTGGAAACCGTCCGATCAATCGCGTCGCGGAGAGGATTGCAATGGTGGTCGGATTCGCGGTCGATAGACACGACGGCGTAGGAGGCGACGACAGCAGAGGCGAGTGCAGCGGACAGAACGAGAAGAGGCGTACGGGACATATGGCTCGTGGAAGGAACAGCGGTGGCTACGAGGGGGCTGTGGTGAAGGACAGGCGGTTGAGGAGGGGCATTACGGGAATTTCCAACATTGTTCGGGGGCTCAATTGGACTTTTGGAAGAAGAAGAGGAGGAGGAAAAGGAGCGAGGAAGCGGAAGGCGGTAGAAGCGTCGGGGACGAAGACAAAGTCGGAGCATAACTAATTGTTTCTTAAAATATTATTTAAAAAATATAAAAATATGGGAGAATTATAACAAAAGTGCTGAGACAAAGGAAAGATGTTCTTTCGCCTTAGTCTAAGGATAGTCTTCGCTTTCTTGTTTCAGAGAATGGCTGTGGCGCGTAACTCTCGAGTCTTGCGATTACTACGGAGAAGAAGAAGCAGAAGACGAAGAAGAAGAAGAAACAATAATTTGTGACGTAATCAAATAAAAATGAGATTAGCGAATACTAATTGTAATTAGAATTAGAAACACTGTTAACACTTAATCACGTAAGTACTTTATAATATATATTATATAGTTCGGATTGGGAATTTTCTACGGAGGATATGCGCATCTTCTTTTAAGCGGTTTTGGGTGGGAAATGGGCCAGGTGGGAAATGGGCCGTTTTCTAAGAATTTGGGTTGGGTCGGGTTGGGTTGGGGTAAAATATGTAAAAGATGAAATAATTGCAGATATCAAGAGGTCGGCAGCTTACTTTTAACAATATTCTTACTCTTGGGGGCTTGTCTTGTTGCGAAAGAAAAGTTGAGATATTGTGTTTGGCTGAAAGAGAACGAAAGGGTATGTCCGGCATGGAGAGACTTCAGAGGATGTTTGCCGGTGCTGGAGGGGCGTTGGGCCACCCACCGCCGGATTCCCCAACTCTTGATTCCTCCGAGCAGGTCTACATCTCCTCTCTTGCGCTCCTCAAGATGCTCAAGCACGGTACCGTTCTTTACTATCTGTGTTTTGCTAGTTTCACTGCTTTTCGTTTTAAAGTTGTTGGGCTTTTGGGAAATCGGAACCGCTATTAGGCTTTCACTGAATCAATTGGGATGTGAGAATTTTATAGACCTCCTTGTCATCTTACGGTTTCTTGGCTTTGTAAAGATGTTGTTAGGGTTTGGATTTCCAAGTGCGAGGATTTTGGTTTGATTTACAGTAAATTTGGAGCTATTGTGTGATTGTGATTCCTGATACTGCTCCACTATTTGTATTAAGATACGATGCAATTGAATGGAATCTTTTCGTAAAAGAGCAAAATTTTCATCATAATGTGCATCTTTTGCTTCTCTGATGTGGGTAATTATGATAGGAAGAGCTGGAGTGCCCATGGAAGTTATGGGCTTGATGCTTGGAGAGTTTGTGGATGAATACACTGTTCGTGTAGTTGATGTGTTTGCCATGCCACAGAGTGGTACAGGAGTTAGTGTTGAAGCTGTTGATCATGTTTTCCAGACCAACATGCTTGATATGCTCAAACAGACTGGACGGTATTCTCCATGGCTACGTTGTTGTTATTGTATGCACTTAATAATCCTGATATGCAACCTTATGTGTTGGAAGCATGTAGGGAATCTATTATAAGTAATGTTATCACTGATCCAGGTACTGTTCCGCTTTTGTATCAATTAAGAAAGTGTTGTTCACTAATGGCATTTGTTTGCTGTTGTTGCAGACCAGAGATGGTTGTTGGGTGGTACCATTCGCATCCTGGATTTGGGTGTTGGCTATCTGGTGTTGATATAAATACGCAACAGGTATTTTTTGGTGCTTTTCTTAGTACTGATACTATTCACATCACAGCTTATGCTTCATCTTTTACTTTTGTTCTTGAATTGCAATCTAGCTGTAAATTTTCGTGGTTTTATATGTTTGATTCTGCACCACTTGCACTTAAAATTTGCATTTTTATGAGATTTAATTTTTTTTCTATGTGTTTAAGTAGAAAGAATGAGAGATATTAGTAATGCTTTCTTTAGTCATGAATGTCATTATGAATCTGATGTAATTAGTGGTTGAAAAACTGAAGGTTGATAATGTAAGGTTCATTAAAAGCTTTAAGTTGGTTGGAAATGGAGTGGTTTTACATTTTTGCAAATGCTTGTTGTTTGTACGTAGTTAAAAATGAATGACAACTATGTGTCCTGTATTAATTCGATGCTAGATTGCAAGATTGTTAGCACTTTGTTGCTATTAACTCAACTGGCTGAAGTGTGGTCTTAAGGAAAGCTCAATACTAAGTATATGCGCATCGTTAGCTTGTTATTGCTTTCAACTCAACTGGCTGAGATATGGTTTTCTATGTCATTTGCAGAGTTTTGAAGCCTTGAATCAACGAGCTGTGGCAGTGGTGGTGGATCCTATTCAGAGTGTTAAAGGGAAGGTGGTGATTGATGCCTTTCGTTTGATTAACCCACAAACGATGATGCTTGGACAGGAACCACGACAAACAACTTCAAACCTTGGACATCTGAATAAACCATCCATTCAAGTGGGTTTACTGTAAATGCTTCATGTATTTACTCTGGTTTTTTCCTCCTTTTACCTTATGAATTGCCTCATTTGGCTTGTTTGAAAAATTTCAGGCACTGATACATGGATTGAACAGACATTATTACTCAATAGCCATTAATTACAGGAAGAACGAACTTGAAGAAAAGATGCTTCTTAACCTGCACAAAAAGAAGTGGACAGATGGATTGACGCTTAGGCGGTTTGATACTCATTCCAAGACTAATGAGCAAACTGTTCAGGTGAGAGAATTTTTCAGCTCTAGAATAAATATACCGCATGCTTTTGTGCACTCTTTTCACTATAAGATTTACCATGTCGGGAGTATGATGACTTTTTTTGTTTTTTTCTCTGTGGTCAAGTTAATTAATATTGTTCTTCCTGAAATCTGCAGGAGATGCTGAACTTAGCCGTTAAGTACAACAAGGCAGTGCAGGAGGAGGATGAACTGCCACCTGAGAAATTGGCAATTGCGAATGTTGGAAGGCAAGATGCCAAGAAGCATCTTGAAGAGCACGTCTCCGACTTGATGTCATCCAACATAGTTCAAACTCTAGGTACAATGCTTGACACAGTCGTGTTCTGAGTTAATTCCCATCTGCTCTATCAGTTTGTAGATTAAACTGCAGTTAATTGCAGAGCGTCCCCTTTTTCTCCAACTTGTGGGTTTTGATGCGATTCATTTACTGGACTGTATCGTTCTCTCGCTCTTTTGTTGCTAGAAATCATGTAAACGCTGCGAATAATTTATATATATTTCTATCTTATGAAGTATTAGATTGAGAGGACTCTCTCTCCTATTCGCTTTCCATGTGAAAGTAAAATGCTTGGAGTTCCAGGATAGCCAACTAGAGGCTGCCACATGCCGTCTTCTTTAAAAATATTGGAAATTTATTAAATTTAGTGAAAATTATTCTAAAAAATCGAATATCGTATATAAAAATCAGTTATAAACTAAAACATTTTAAACTTCACTTTATCTCAAATTTTATTTCAAAAGGGCGAGGTCGGTTTGTGACTTTCCTGTTGTATTGATGACATGCATTGTGTTCTCTTGGTGAAATTGGCTGGCCTCCACAAAAGTCTTAATTGATCATGTTTTTACGGTTTATGCTGTCGCTGCCGAGTGAATCGTAGAAGGCAAAAGCCTACGTTGACTCCTCAATCTCCGATGTTGCTGCTCATGGTAACGTTGGAAGAATTCTTTCCTTAGGCGTGTCTTTACTTTCTGGTTCTTTTCACACCCAATCTTCTAAGGCAATTATAGATTTCTTCTGTTGGTAGACATAATTATTATGATGGACTTAGTAAAGTTGCATAAAAAGTACAGACAAACCAGAAATAGTAAAGCTATATCGTCCAGCCTTCTCTTATTGTAAACATCCCAGAACCTATGCTTGGCTTGGGACTGTTACATACCGTCAAATAACTCAATCCCTACCCTAGACTCGATTGAAAAAAGAAGCCAGACGCTTGAACATGAACTTGGCATTCTCGCAGTTAGGATCCATTATGTGGAAGACGTGATCTTCTCCTTTTATCTCCACAAGCTCCGCAGTCCCTTGCCACTTACTCTTCACCAACTTCTCATGATACAGCTTGCCTCTATCTCTCAAGATGTCTCTCTCGGCAACAATAATTATTAGTCTGTCACAGGCTAGACCTTCGAGACTTGGGGATCCATCAGTAAACGGGTTAATAAGCGGGTCATCGCACCCCTGATCAGATGGACAGACAAACTTCCACCAACCGTCCACCATGGTTTTCCTGAAATGATCACTTACCTCAACTCCTATGGCGTCTTTTCCCCAGAAGTAGGGATGTATCATAGCAATACCTTGAATCTTCAGCTGTTGACTAACATTTGAGTCCTCGAGTCGTAACGCGAAGTGATGTGCCATATTAGCACCGCAACTGTCCCCTGCAAAAAACACTCTCCCAAAGTCCACGTAGTCGTTAAGCCATGCCTCGTTGCCACCACCTTGCTTGGGGTGAGAAGCCACCCACTCGAGTGCAGCCCACGAGTCCTCGTACGCAGCCGGGAGTGGACTCTCTGGTGCTATTCTGTAATCAACTGAGACAAGAACGATGTTAGCCTCAGCAACAATCTTGTTCAGTGAATTATGGTACTTGGGATCAGCAGCGGATGATAGGAAAAAGCCTCCACCGTGGTAGTATATCACAAGTGGGAGCTTTTGACCAGGTTTTGCCGAGTTGGGACGGTACAATCTCGCTGAGAGACCAGTTTCGGGTAGGATTACGGTGTCTAAAGACAAAACATCAGTTTCAGGATCCAAACCTGCTGGAATAACTTCAGTTCCAGCAAGTCTCTCGATGGTCCCATCTGTGTATACTTTAAGATACGGGAAAACCTCACGAGCTACTTCTTTCTGGCCTGAACCCATTTGGTAGAGAGCAGAGAGAGATTCAGAGAATGTTGATTTTGTTCTCAAGTGAAAAAAAGAAAGGATATTTTAGTGCAAGATGAGACTTCTTCCATTTGATGGGAGGTTATATATATATATATATATTATCAAGAGCATGGGGTTTGTTGGGTTGTTGACTATAGCGTGAAGGAAGAAATAATTTGTAGTTACTGTCACCGCCATGTGAGTGGAATTTGGATGATTACAGAAACCTCCATGCTAATATTTTAGTTCCGCTGACCTTTCAAACAGGTTCATCACAAGCCGTGAGGCTCTTGCAGTAGGTAAGATGTAGATACACTAATGAATTATTATGTCCAATCCCATAAGCCAGACGTGGAAAGATACAGATTTTTAACACTTTCTTTCAGAAAATGGAGAAGCCAAAATGCCTTGTTTCATACAAAAGTAAGCCTTAATAAATGAGATTTTTTACTCTTGATTTCACTTTTAGGTGAAGCTGAAAATCAATTAATGGAGTTTGTATGACTTGGGAAAGTTCAATTAATTGGCGACTTTCGTCGTAAACTTGGTTAGGTGAAGCTGAAAATCAATTAATGGAGTTTGTATGACTTGGGAAAGTTCAATTAATTGGCGACTTTCGTCGTAAACTTGGATTGCCAAGACCTAGAATTGGCAAATCCACCGGCAATTTTTGTTTCTTGTCTACTCTTTCCACATGTCGAATAAATGCAGTTGGTTGCACAGTACCCTATAAAAAAAACTACTCTGATGGGGAAACACTCAATTGCAAATAGGTTCGACAAGTACCTCTGAATTATGTCTCCATGTGGAGCTCGAGTTAACTCAAACCGGATCATCTGATACTGTTACGCTATTTTTATCATTTATCTACATATTTTTACAAGTTATACATTACATGACCAATATTAAAGTCAACAGAGTTTAAGTATTTAAAGGCAAGGTTTATTATTTTATTTTTAATTTTTGTTTTTAAATTTAGTAAAAAATCTGTTTTATGAGTTTTAATTTTTGTTTTTAATGAAAATTATATAAAAAAAGGTTTTATTTTTACTTCTTATTTAACATCAACTAAATGCATATTACTTAATTCTATAATATATTAATTTTTAATAAGAATATGAATAATTTAATTTAATATTCAATATTAAATTAATAAAATTATGAATAATTATTTTATTTAATTTTTCATTAAATTAAATAAATTAACTTTATAAGTATTAATAAATATACTTAAATTTAAACTATCTTCAAAATATATAATTTTAAATAATTTTATTTAATAATTGTACATGCACTCATTGACATTTCGGGTATATTAATAGTAATGAAATTGATTGAGAATTGTGATTATAGTGAACGAGTAGAATGAAATGAAGAAGAAAGATTAGAAATAAAATTTAAATGTTAGATTTAGTGAAGAAAAATACGTTGGAGAAGTTTCCTGAGAATATTTAGTATGAGAGTTTCAGATAGTAGAGTAGAAACTTATGGTCTTCATAAGGGGGAAAGACGTATCGTCTGTGATGATGTCACATTGTCTATGATGACGGTATTTCGTCTGTGAAGATGCATCATCTGTAAACATGCATCACCTGTAAGGATAAATCGTCTGTAAAGATGTATCATATTTGATGACGTCACATTGTCTGAGATGACGTCATATCGTCTTAACAGTTGCATCGTCTTAAGTTGACTTTGTTTCATCTTAAATTGACTCCGTTTTATCTTAAGAGTTGCATCGCCTTAAGTTGACTTTGCTTCGTCTTAAGTTGACTTTTGATTCGTCTACCTTATTGCTTCGTCTGCTTATTGCATTCGTCTTCTTTGTTATTCGTCTGCTTATTGCATTCATCTACTTTAACATTCGTCTGCTTTTTCCTTCTTCTGCTTATTGTATTCGTCTGCTTTGCCATTCGTCTGTTTCTTGCTTCGTCTGCTTTCTGCTTATGTGACTGAAACTTCTTCTTCTGTATACTGTTTGTCTGATGTTATCATCTGGTCCATCTTTGACCCTTTAGGCGATAGAAATTGTCTCCAATGTCTTCATAAAAGATGTAGATATTAAAGTCCTCTTTGAAACCGTCATAAGATGATCTCAATCCGATATCTCTAGAGAGAGTTATGCTAATTGTAAAACAGCTTCTGTGTACTGTTCATTTTGTATCGTCTGGTCCAAATTTGACTCTCTAGACGATAGAACTTGCCTTCAAGGTCTTTATGAAAG